>WMED01012293.1:4010-14878 GCA_019650415.1 Pipa parva
CCCCCCCCCCCCCTGAAGAATTGCCCCTAGATTTTAAAACAGTGCATCTATTTTAAGTATTTTGAATACACACACTTTCATCATTGTGCAAGAAAAGTTAACAATAATCCATAGTTATTCATAAAATCAAAGGTGAACTGTCACAAACAGTAAGAAGACCTTCCCCCATTCTATGTCTGCTTACCGTTTTTTTTTAGAGGTGGATAAAATATGTCCACCAATCAGAATACTTCATGAATTTTGAATGCTATAATTTTTACATTTCTATATTTTGTTACCATGTAAGGTTGTTTTTTTTTTTTTTAGAACTTTTATCCTCAAGTAACCCCAACAGGTCAATCCTCCAAAAGATCAACAACACAGTCTATCCATTTGATACGAAAAGCAATTATACTAGTTAAAACCCTCAATTCTGGCAAAACAAGTTGCCCTTTAAAACAGCCGACAGCAAAAACCATAATGAAAGAGAAAGGTTGTAAACAGAGAGATGAAAAGGACTGCTCCAGGGGGAACAGCAATCTACCTCTATAAAGTGGACAGTAAGCAGGGAAAATTGAAATCGAATCCATCAGCAAAGCTATATCCACAGTTTTTATAACTTTTTTTCTCGTAGGTTTTAAGACATTTGACATTCTCTGTACGTGCATCCTTAACTTAGGAATTTATTCTCTGTTTAAAATACACACGTTTTCACTATTTGTAAATGACAAAATCCCATTGCTGCACCTATTAATGTTACCCAGAGCAAACAATTATCAGTCTGGGACTCACAGCATGACTGAGTTGTTACTTTTAGAAAAATACATTGTTAGGTTGAGTGATCACAATAAGCAAATATTACTATGGTAATTATTTTCACAATAAACCAATATTATTATTATTAAGACAGTATTATTAAATAAAGTTTGTTATACTGATTTATTAAATATCTATTCTATTTTTATGAAATGATGTCTTGGAACTATATATGTATATGATCAGTGTTTTTTCAAGTAGCAAATATTCTGGATTATTTTGAAGGAGCAGTTTTCACTCTGATTTATTATGCAGAAAATTCATGTTTATGCTGTATCAACTACAATCAGTGAGCAGTGGAGAATAAGATGCCTAACCCCTGATTTTACTTTTTTTAGTAGAGTGGATCAAAGGTATCTGCAAACAGCAAGAGGATAAACTTTATGGGAGTTATTCACTAAGGTGCGAATTTGACTGTCAAATTCATAAGCAGCGGATTCCTTTAGCAAATCTGTGACAATTTCCCCATTGTAAAGTCAAATTTTTTAATGTTAAGATTGCAACAATTTTCCCATAATAAAGTTGCGACTGCGACATTAGCAGCCTATTGCAACTGTCTTTATCTGGCGAATTCGGACCTATACGCAACAATTTGGACTTTAATGAATAACCCTATAACTTTACTTCTTTAGTCTCATTCGTGTTTCTGAGCATTTTGCACTCATTTTCAAGGTTGTAATTTGCAGTTATATAATTGGAGCATGTTGCCTTTATTCAAATGCACTTTGGACGAAATTTAATAAAATTGAAAATATCAATATCGCGACTTATAACGATTTTTACCAATATCGATATTGCTGAAATTTGCAAAATTTCAATATTTTGATATTGGCAATATCAATATTGTGATATCGGTAAAAATAGTTCGATATCATGATATCGGTAATATTGATGTCATGATGTTGAATTTTCTAGCGAAATTATGGATTTTCTATAAAAATAAACAGATTAATAAATTTGATCGAATTTCAATATCACGACATCGATATTACCAATATCGTGATATCGATAAACTTTTGAAATCGGCAAAAATCCTTCAACAACACAATATTGGTCATATCAATATTGTGATATCTGTCAAAATCGTTCAATATCGATATTTTCGATTTTATTAAATTTCTTCTATTAGAGAAGCATTGAGCTTCACCCCAACCAAGGGGTCAGAAACCTACATCTGAATTTATAAAATTAATTTAAAAAAAGAGGATTACAATATGGACCCATTTCTAATTCTGATATAGAAGCTGCAATTATACCACAACGGGAGCAAACTGATCACAAAGCACAATTCATGATCATGACTTATTTATTTATTTATTTTTTTGTAGAGAAATAATATTCGGTTTTGCTGTACATATTTTTTCATTATTGGATATTCTTCATTCTCTAGGCAGGCTAACTTTTCTCAGGGATGAACAGTCCCCTAAGGACGGAAAAAAATAAAATAAAATAAAAGGAACCAGCGCATAAAATGGAATCAGTGCTGGCATAATGTAGTTATTTTCCAAAGTGGGTTAAGAATATATCTCTTGAAGTTGCTTAAAAGTATATGTGTTGTAACACAGACAGACATAAAAGCAAAGCATCAAAAGATAATATGAATCTGAATTCAGAGCTAATGAAAATAAATATACCTCCAGGCAGAACAGAAAATAGACCACTGTTTTAACTGGAAAGAAATGAAATCTGTCCCCCTTTGTCAAAAGAAGGAAAAACATAGAATCACATTTTCCTTCCCTTGTGGAGACGAAGATCTTTAAATTGACCACATTGGCTGATTTGATTATATACAATTTGACCGTATACACAAATGGGATAACAATTCAATTGATTGATGAGTCACCAAGGTAAGTAGCTGCTCTTCTTGACTTTTTTAAGTTGGTCAATCACCACACAAACATGCAGATGGAGAAGACCAGATGGAGATGGAAAAGACCAGACAACCTTCTCTTTGCATTTCAAGGAAATAGTCAGCCAGATCTAAACTAAACGGGCTGGATTGTGATGCGGATTTTTTTTTTCCAATATCCACATACATTACATTACAAAAGAGGGGGTTATTCACTAAGGTGCGAATTCCCATAGTAAATCCTCTACAATTTACCCATTGTAAAGTCGCAACAATTTTTTAAAGTTAAGATTGCGACAATTTTCCCATAATAAAGTCTAGACTTCGACAATATTCTCATTATAAAGACGAGACTGCAACAGTAGCAGCCTATTGCGACTGTCTTTATCTGGCGAATTCGTACCTATACACAACAATTTGGATTTTAGTGAATAACCCCTCTCAATCTATTAACCAGTTAATTCCAAATCAATTTAAATGAAATCACCAGTCTGTCAGATGGTTACCTGGCGTAGATTTATTCTAGAGCTGACTATGTTGATTTACAGCAGTTTCAATTGTTCATATTTCTTAATATTTTCTGTCTACAGAGGATGAATTTTAAAAAAAACAACCTTTTTTACTTTTGGAAAAATATATTTATTTATACATACTGTATATGTAAGAATTGCTAAAATAGTGAAATCTATCAGAATTCCACAAAAAAAAAAAAAATTCACTTTCTGTGCTAATTTGTGTATATGCAGAAAAAAAAAGAGGGGTGTATTAGGGGAGGAGGGGGCAACATCTAAAATAGTTCTTATTTTATCAATTAGATTTTTTTTTTTTTTACTTCCAGGTCATTTACACTAAAATCAAATGGGAAAACATGTGATTATTTAAGCAAAGAAACAATGTTTTGGGAAATGTTAGTAGGAGGAACTAACTGGAGCACAGAGTGCTTTGTGATTCATTGATACTAGCAGGAAATTAATAAAGAATAGGAACTTATCCAGAAGATTACAGAGTAGAATAATGTTCTTAAATGGGAACATTTTCTTTTATAGACATTTTCATATTGTAGATTGTAATGTGCCACCTATTACTATATTATAAGTCAACTCTGTTCCATGACCTGTATAAAAGCAATAAAATCATTGAAGCATTATGCATTTTTATACCGATGGAACTCCTTGATTGAATTTTAACACCCCCTATAAATTGCTGAAGGTGGTACATGTTTTAGGAGTAGCATATAAATAATATGTTGTAGAAACACCCATAGGATTATGAGATTAATCTAAGTCTAATCTAAGACTTTACTTTTAATGCTGGAGAAACAACCTATTAATGCTGTTTTCGCAAAAAAAAACAAAAAAACAAACAAACATTATTCTGTTTGGAGTTAGTCGAGTTACTTAACCCCAATCGAAAAATGTTTTTCCATTGAAAAAGGATATCAATATTGATCTGTAATGGAAAGTGGACCTAGTAGAAAACCAATGCAAAGTACGCCACCGTAAACTCAAAATGTATGAATTTTTACTTGTTATTGTACTTGTATCGCTGAATTGTACAGCGCTGTGTAAATTTGTGGTGCTTTATAAATAAAATTATACATGCATGCATTGATAATGATTTTTGTCAAGGTTGAAGAGATTTTATCCATCCTTTATAAATCAGCAGAATTGGAAAAATAGAGGGCAATTAAAATTAAGATTATATGTATCTAAATTGCATGTGGGGGGAGGGACGGACAGATCATGGCATGCAGGGCAGCCCAATTATTAGGTTAAATTTAGTGGGGGCCACAACCTATAGAAAAGTACCAGCAATTAATTCACCTCCTGGGGGTGTGATCCCTATATAAATCAGATATGTCTCCACCCAGAATGCCATCTTGTGAGGGGCTGCAGTAATAGAGGTTCCCACCCACCCTGGTGTGGATTCCTTTCTATGGTTAAGGAAATAATTACTAACAATAGATTGCAGCTAAAAGTTAAGCAATGATTTCACTCATATATATTATACATGCTTTTCCAATTAATTATCACAGCTTGGAGGATTTTTTGCCACTGACATTGCAAGGTTTGTATATATATATATATATATATATATATATATATATATATATATATATGGTGAATTATGACTACTCTGGATGAGTGCCAATGGCTCACAGCATTGGTTTTTTACCCAGATAGAGACTCCTGGTTGATAAAGGGTTATTACGTGCCAGTTGCTTGGCAACTGCCGGCACTATAGTTTTGTATTTGAAAATGTAATAAAGCTGTGGCCAACTTTTCTACCAATGCAATGTAAGCGTGTGTGTTATTTTATCTATTAGAATAATTACAAAAAAGGCAATAAAAGGTCTGCCCATTTAGCTCGCCAAGTGTTTTCCTTGTTTACGGTGACGAAAACCCAATGGAAATGGTCCCACAACTTAACCAAAGTCAGTTAACGATATTGAGAAAAAACTGAACAGTGGACCCTTAGTGGAAACACTGTAATGTCCATCTGTTTTAATATTACTATTTTTTTCAACCCTATATAAATCGGTTGACACACGTAGAGCTGCGAACACAAATAATGGCTAAAACACAAAGAGTACTGGCAAAATTAACCGAAATGGACGGGTCGAATTGACCTTTACTAATTTCCTTCTAGATCTTTCATTTTTAAATGAATCATTTTCATTTCTGTCACATCCATAAACAACAGCGTAGTATTATTTTGTGACTGATGCGCTGTTTTCTGCCCTTGGAAATGTCTTTTGTCTCCATCCCTTTACTGATAAGTTCACCAGGGTTGCCTTGATGAAAACCAAGGTTTGTTTATCTTCCGGTAGCCTGCGGCAAGTTATGGGGCTATAGCTTTCTATCTTAAGATAAAGCGAGATAGTGCTGCCGCATTGATAAAGAAGCAGTAGGAAGAAACATAACCTAGGAAAGCTGAAAATAAATAGATAACTTTTTTCAGAACTGCAATATTTCTTTTAGAAATGCTAATCTGCTTTACTAAACAATTTATATTGTTCTGAGACATCCATTTCTAGTGTAAATATGATATCCCTTTAAACTGTGCCTTGGGTGGTGATATTTTGAGGAGGAGAACATCCAGAGGGGAAAAAATATATATTTGTATTAGATGATATTAGATAAATATTTCTTATGAATTAAATAATGAAATCTCAAAATGTACCATTCGACTTTAGTTTCCCTTTAACCTCTGCACTAAACAAGTCAACAAATTTCAGTTTAGGGTATAAAAAAAAAATGAAAAAGCAGTAACAATGTACACAGATCAAGGATAAGGACAAACTTCAACAGTGGACTAAATTAAGAGGGTATTTGGGTCATCGTTGGGGTTGGTCATGACTATACCTTTCCTAGGGAAAAAATTCCAATTACCGTATTTGCCGGCGTATAAGACAATGTTAAAATATAGAGTTTGGGATATACTCGCCGTATAAGACTACCCCTCTTCCAAGGCAAATCCTGCTTGGATTGGTCAGTTCTCCCTGCCTGCCCAGCCCTCCCTGTCTCCAAGATTATCAGAGCACCATCACACTGTGCTGCCCCTACAAGCCCTACCCTCTGAAGGAGGGGGGCGCTATCTTAGTGCTCACCCCCCTCCTTACCTAGCTCCTCTGTTGCCCAGCTGTCTGTGCTGAGCGCTATAGCATTTCCTCTCCCCAGCAATGATTAAACTTCCTGTCGCTCACAGGAAGTTACATCAATGCAGGGGAAGGAATGCTGTAGCGCTCAGCACAGACAGCCGGGCAACGGAGGAACTAGGTAAGGAGAGAAAAAACTGATACCCGGCGTATAAGATGACCCCCAACATTCAGATGATTTTCAGGGGTTAAAAAGTAGTCTTATACGCCAGCAAATACAGTATATTCCCAAAGAAAATTTGTGCCTATCATATCCAGGTAGGTGCATAGCTATAGGTGGTTACTATCAGTTTAAAAACTAATATGTCCATCTTATTTATGAAATTAATTGTAGTTATGATAATATTTTCATTATAAAGTGGACATTTTCTGAAATGGTGTACATAGTCTTGTTAGAGAGAGGCTAGTCAGCAGTTGGTATCAATTAAAAATGAGTGACACATGAGTTATTAGCCACTGACCAACTCCCTTGCCTGAATGCAATTCATTTCTCCTGGGTTTAGCCAAACTCAGAGGCAGCACTGTCATTTTGAAATAAAATGGTTTGACTGGACAATCTGATATTCTACAAGATCAGGGAATGTTATCTGTTTGTAGAAGTGAATTCCTTTGGTAGGTGCAACTTTACTGAAGTTCTGAATTCACGTAAGGAGAAATGCAGGTGGAGCTAAGCTGAAAGTCATTTCATGTAAGAAGGGATTGTTTTGAGGAACATCTGGAGATGAAATCAGAGATATATAAGTAAGCTGAGGTATTGTTAATGATGGAATCATTGGTTTATTCTAGACCAGAAATTTAATTTGAGACAGGAATTCCGGCAAGGTATTTCTAACAATTGAAAATGAGAATTTGATATCACTTAAAGGAAAAAAACATTGTAAAAATCATCAATTTTCAATTCAGCACTAAGCAATTACCTTTTTTGTACAGGCATCTAAATAGTAAACAGAAAGCACACAAACATATACCTGAGGGCTACTACATTGTCTACTGAAGTTGCACCTACTTTGAAATATTGACTTATCTATCTTTTTGGGCGAAAATTTATAAAACTGGACTCCCAACAAATCCTTCATACTAAACCTATAACCCTTACGTCTCCCTCCTCTATATCTTGGAGTTAAACAATTACTCACTTAGGTGCTCTAAACAGTGGAGAACAAGTTATTATGTTAGCGTATGTTCTTCAAGTGCACACTGGAAATCGTAGGAAATGATTTGATTCAGAGGAAGCACTTCTAAATTATGGGAAGACGTCTACTAATATTAGATGAGGAAAACACAATAGTTATGAATCTTCACACGAAGGTGAAGTGGGGGGTTTAGATAATCACCATTTGAGATGATCAGCGCTTTTGTACTGGGTGTCCTCATTTTACTTCTATTCAGGTGATGTTTTTATGATGATCATTAAAGGTTAGTTTTAAATCATCTCTAATCCTTTGTCTGTATAACTGTGCAGTCTATTTCAGTGTCATCACGGAAGTAGCATCTAATTTAAACTACAGTTTCAAGATCATTTTATTTTTATCAGAATATTTTTCACCTATGTCTTACTAAAGCTCTCTAGGGCATCTACATTATCATTTTGTTTAACTGTCAGGAATATTCCATACTCAAGCATACTGTATATATACTGTATGTATATATATATATATATATATATAAATGATGCATTGGAAATCTAATATTCCATCAATGGGGCATTATTAAATCGACTTTCATAAACATGATTTTCAACTGGACAAAGCAATAGTTTCATGCATAAATACCAATTTTATTCCTTAACGTTCTACTGGAGGTCCAGATTGTGCTATAAACTGAACAAGGACTGTAGAGTGGGAAATTCATTAAAGGACTAGAAATATTAAAAAGTGAAAATAAACATTTCAAATGTTATCTTTGAATTTAAATTCATGAATGTTATTGCATTGTGTCTCTTTTTATATCTTTCTACTGATAGCAGCCCTGTTGTGAAACAGATCTCAGCCAGTGCTATTGTTTTCTATGGTCCTTAAGATAACACATATTCGGGAAGTGTGCCAGAAAGCCTAATATTTAAAGTTAAATGGCTAAATAGCAAAATATCATACTTTATAAACACAATTTATAATTTTAGAAAACACAGATTCTGCATTGCTAGATCATAATTTAAGAAATCTGATTGGAGGAGCTATAATGTCAATCACTAATTAGCCCCACCCACCCGACACTTGGGAAAGAGAAGGCTGGGTGACAGGGAAGATGACAGAGAGAAACACTGTATAAAGGCACATTTTTTAATACATATATATTTCCAAAAACGTTTATTTCATTCGTACAACCTAAATTAGTATTAGAGTTTTGAAGTGACAGGTGCCCTTTAAGTAATTGCAGTAATGCAACACCAGAAAGTTGCACTACACACAAAAAAAAAGTAAAAATATTGGATTAGGGAAAAAGTACAGAATAAGCTTTTAGAACCTTTTCTTTATGTTTCTATGATTTTATTCAATTTCTTATAGACTATGCATAGTGAAAATATGGTTCTGTTTTTCCAAAATCCCTACTGCTTTTCTCTGGGTTGATCTGAATTTTCCATGAGTTTAAAATGACACATGCAGGCATCTGGCATTGGATTCAGGATCTTCCTTACTCTTTATTGACCAGTGTGTACAAGTGACACTGTCATGTGCAGGTATACCAGGAGGTGGAGCCATACTCATTCATGAATGGAATGCTTTGAGTGGAGGCAGAGGAGACAATGACACTGGAGGTCTTATAGATTTTTTTTGGCTACTTATTTTATTTTATTTTTTTACATTTTTATTGACATTACTGTTTAAAGTGGGACTCTACCCCCAATTTTATCACCGTTCAAAATATTCCCTTTAAGCGTCACATAAAAATGCAAACCTTCCTGATATTACATTTTAGATTTTATCCAGTAGGGTTCTCCCAGAAAAGATACCATTTTCCATCTGTAACTCTTGTCCTTTTGTCTCCGAAGATGCAGACAGCTTGCTTGCATCTGATTGGACCTGACAGCTTGTCTATTCCATCAGCTGCAACTAGCAGTACACATTCTAATCAGGAAGGTTGTTCACATAATTGGAAATGAGTTAGTTTAAAATGAAGCATGTTTTTTTAAAACGCTTGCAATACTTGTAAATTGATTTCCAGTCAGGTATAATTCATTGTAAAATTCATTTTGTATGTCATTTTTTTTAGGGTAAAATAATGCTTTTCTAAAGTGATTTTTTACTGTTAGGGCAGTATGTACGAGCCATTTTATCAGTGTGTTCTTGCAAATAGCAATTCTTGTGACTATTTCAACCGTATTGAAGTTAAACTATTTCAATTTACACCAGATGTACAGGGCAGATTATAAAAAGGTTTGCTGGTCACAGTTGCTGTATTTCATGGCTGTAGAAAATATACCGACGGGTTGTATTTATTAGGTATATGTTAATTTACTTATTCTCAGTGGAAACTGTTATATACAAGCTAATGGGTATAATGCTACAAGGCATTAAACTAAAGTTTAAGTTAAGCTAGTTGCACATGCTTGACTGGTCACAGTTGCTGTATTTCATGGCTGTAGAAAATATACCGACGGGTTGTATTTATTAGGTATATGTTAATTTACTTATTCTCAGTGGAAACTATTATATACAAGCTAATATATCTAATGCCACAAGGCATTAAACTAAAGTTTAAGTTAAGCTAGTTGCATATGCTTGACTGGTCACAGTTGATCATTTTGAGTCATAAAAATCTCCCCATTTTTTTAGTTGTGCCCAGTTGAGTATTCCAGTAATCCAGACATGAGCAATCTGATGGACCCATTGCAATCTGATCACTGCTTGCCCTGTATCCCATTCCTATCTTGCTTAAATTACTGAGCGGGGCCATTTTTAGGCCAGTGTCACCCACTGTACAGGGATTCCAACACAGTTACTTAGGATAACTCAAGATAACATAGTAAATGTTCTTGCAATCATATAGAGATGCCATTGTCACTAAATGAGGATATCTCAATGTATTTGTGGCCAATGATGATTTAAAAGTAAAAGGGTGAAATTGGTCTTTCTGAGTTTATCGCGCAAGATCTCACATTGTTCCTGTGAGATTACCGTATAGGTTTTCGATCGAGTTTTTCGATAACAAGGTAGCCATACTACTAATGTAAAGTATAGCTACCTTTCCATTGAAAATTTCCATAGAAAAACTCATGCGGTAATCTCATGGCAACAACACAAGATCTCAAACAATAAACTCGGAAAGAGTGGACTGAGAGCGATCTTTCCGACTTTAATAAATTTCATTTGAAAGAATCTAATTAAATAAGCCTTGCTACATCTATATTTTTTTGTTGGACAAGACAATATCACTACTTTCTTTATGGCAGAAATACAATGTCTTCCTCTACTTTAAGGGGGTAATTCAGCAAAGTCTGAAGTTACATTGTGATCCTTCGATTCACCTCGGCAAAATTGTTGCGAGCTCGCTTCTGTCCTACAGGCCGACATAGTAACATAGTTTATAAGGCTGAAAAAAGACACAAGTCCATCCAGTTCAGCCTAT
>WMED01012294.1:0-14877 GCA_019650415.1 Pipa parva
TTTTTATTTACGATTTACACAACGTGCCAACTTTTCTGATTTTGGGGTTTGTAAATATAACTTTTGGAAAATGGCACAAAATGCTTTTTTGCCACTGTGAAGCTGGTGTCAGAAAAAAACAGAAATCACACATATTGTGGCCTATTGTTTTTAATGTTCAAACCTAGCAAAACATTTGGTAACTTTTTCAGATGCAATTTACCAAATGAGATAGTAGGTTGGAGGTATTTGTGGTAAAATGTGTCAATGAAAAAGCCAACAGGTGTTTTACAAAAACTACCAATTGAATGGTCCAGCATCAAAATGCATAGTTACCATTTCCCTTAAGACACAAAGCTCACAATTACTAACCAAAGCTAAGAACAGTGGAATCCAAGGGTCAGCAGAGAACAGAAAACATATAACATTACATTATATTTAACTGGACACAGAGTGAAAACCTTTGTAACATGATTGCCGCTGTGCATCTTCTGCCCAACTCTAAACATTCTTAACAATAGTGTGAAAGAGCTTTATGTATGTGACAACAATCCATCATTTTAATTGATCTCTGTTAATAAGGCCTTGTTTTCAAAACATCAGCAAAGTGTTCTTTGCTCTCCTGCACCTTTCCAAAAACAAAGTCAACTACACTTAATCAAAGGAGAGATACAAGGTCTTCTTAATTTAGACTTTGTCTCTGGAGCGAGATATCCTGACGTCAGCCATTTGTGACACAGACAGAAGTGGGCAGGCTGGATGAAAGGAAAGGGAACATTAAAGAGTAAACAAACAGGTTTTATGTTTCGTAGCACAGATTTGATCCTTTAGATGTAAATAGCAGGTGCAGTACACATTGCACAAAATTACCTTGTTTTCTACTTATATAAAATAATACATCCAAGCATAATCATTACAGGCTGAAGGTATGCATTGTGTAATTTTACATGTTAAAGAAAAAACTGAAAACTAGCAGAAAAGACATAATTTTGCAATAAAATGCAAAAGATCCACTTTTTAAAAAAAAAAACGTTAATACAAACTTTTTTTTTTTTTTTAAACTTTGGCTACACCCCCAGTAGCAGATAGTATCTGTCTCAATGTCTAAGCTGAACTGAAACTAATTGTTAAAAGACATATTTTGTATAAATCTGTTCTACACCATTAACGTGACATGGTTAGTAACTTTTCTTGTGGAGTACAAACAGACTAAAGGGGGTTATTCACTAAGGTGTGAATTTGACTGTCGAATTCGCAAACAGCGGATTTCCATAGTAAATCCGCTACAATTTCCCCATTGTAAAGTCACATCAATTTTTAAAGTTAAGATTGCGACAATTTTCCCATAATAAAGTCGCGACTGTGACAATATATCTATTATAAAGACACGGCTGCGACAGTAGCAGTCTATTGAGACTGTCTTTATCTGGCGAATTTGCACCTATACACAACAATTCGAGCTTTAATGAATAACTACAAAAAAGAAAACAATTAATACATAAATGGGGGATATTTATGAAAGTCGAATACTAATACCTTATCATTCTCAAATTAGTGCTTAATAGCGGTAAAATATCGATAATGGGAGTAAGTCTGATACCGATACACCCACCCCCTCCAGTGCAAGGTGGGTTTTGGGGGGGGGGGGGGGGTCCTACAGAATCCCACTACAGGGGGCTTATACGTGGAGCAAAATTATCTGCAATAGAGCCTGACTACAATGCCGCTATTCCTGCTTAACTATGAAAAGATTCTGCTTTACTTTCTTTAACTCTTGCTGTCATATTTGCCATTTTTAAATTGTGCTTTTTTTTCCTGCCTTTTTTGCAGTTTAAGATACATTGTTGGAGGTTCTTCCTGTTTAGGATAGTGTGTTGCATTTTATGTTACTGTTAGGATACTTTTGTTGCTGGTTTTGGCTGTTAGCGTTAGTAAGTAATAGTTTTCGTCAGGTCTGGTGAGGTGAATCATATTGAGCAATATCAGTAGAAAAGAGGGTAAAAATTTATAGCAGTTATGGCGATATTGAAAATTGGGGTGAAAATTGAAACAGAGGAAGACATATGAAGAAAAGGTTGCTTACCAGTATGAAGAGACCTTTGTTAGCTAAGTTATGATACTCTGGGATGGTAGAAAATACTGAAAGCACCAGGCAGCTGAACACCAGGAAGAATCTGCAAGGAGAAGAGTTAAGATGTTAACAGTTTGTACTACAAAGTACATAAAGTTTCTAGAATTATGTTTTTTTTACTTTTTAATATGTCTAGCACTATATACAATTTTTAAACAAACCTGTTTCATTTATAAACAGCACTGTGCTATTTTTGTGATCATAAAATTGCCTTCTTCTACCTTTACTCACATTTCTAATCTCAAACACTGTGTTGGTAAGCGGTTCACACTATGGGGGTAATTCAGCATAGTCCGAACTTACCCTCCGATCCTTTGCCTCTGTTCGCACAGACTGTTATCCTCTCGCTGATGCCTGCACGGACACATCAACGAACGCTTTAAAGGGATTCCAGTCTCGGCGAGACCACTCGAGTTGAGCCTCGCGAGCCTCAGCAAGACTGGAATCCCTTTTAAGAACATATCAATACTGTATAGGCTATACTGTATGGGCGGACGCATGCACACTCTGGGCAGCCAGGTAATGATTTACTATTTAAGTACACTGTTTGTATGGTAGCGGTTCCTACGATTAAGCGCCACCGCGCGAAACGCGTCAGGAGGCGCTACCGCTTATTGTTTTTAACTTTTGTTCACTCATGGATTCTATTTTTATGCAACTTCAATAAACTACAAGATTTTATTTTGGGTGTGCCGGATCACGGGTTTGTTTGCTAATGCTCTTTGGGTATATATCCTGAGCACCCCGCAACCTGGAGATTGACTCCATTCTTTAAGTAGCTGGATAGAGGAGCGGCCATTACTGTATGCAATTACTTTATATGATATGCAATAAATTGCATTAAAAAATGAAATTTACATACCCTTAATAAGAATTTCAAGAATTTTTCTCTACTAACAGAGAACATTAGATCTGTGGTATAAAAAAAAAGCTATATTGCTCAACATCAGGCATAATACTGTATGCACAATGGGAAAATTACATCTTTTTGTTTTGTGCATTGCTGTTGTGATCTGCATTACTGTAGCCTCATCAACAGAGGGAGCAGGAAACTCACATAATAAAATAGGAGATGGTCTTTAAATATGCTGAGCTTAACATCTGTGTTTTTTTCCTCTTAAGAGAAATTGTATTTGTTCATACATGTATTGATAAGGTTTTTTTGCATGGCACCCCAGCCCCAAAGGTAGAATTAGCCTACATAGCCTAGCAATTAAAATTCATTGTAAAGATTGCTGAAAAGAAAGTTCTACATTTTATTTTAATTTTCAGTGGGCATAACATATTGCACAGCTTCCAAACATATGCAGCAGGCCACCAAATTATTTGTGCAGTGAGCCCTAACACACAGCTGTATAACTACAATTTAATCTGCCTTGCAGCTCCCTCTGCTGTTCTACTACTGCCTCAAACAGTTGTTGCCATCTCAAAGTACAGTTTGTCATGCAACATTGAAAAATTGTACACAAACACACAAATAATAGTGGTATAATCTGTGATGCATACAATATAATCTGGTAACAGACAGAGGCAGAGCTTGCATAAACTCAACATATGCATTTCATATTTCCCTTTTAGGAACTTTGCTAGCAATATACTACACGTTAGGGTGTCTAGTTTTACCGTATTTTTTGCTTCATAAGATGCACTTTTTCCCCCCAAAAGTGGGGGGGACATGCCCATGCATCTTATGGAGTGAATGTTCCTTTTCTTCAGCTGCTGAAGGAGTCTGAAACCTATATGCACATAAGTTTTCCAGCACTCACAGCAGCTGAAGAAAATTTGGAGTACTGACCTTTCTCCCGGCCTTGTACCAGTGAACCATCTCCTGTCAGCACTTCTCCAGACTCAACTGGTAAGAAGCGCCCTCGGCTTCCCTCGGCTCTTGTCGACTCTATTCACCATGGATTCAGGAGCTACTTGCACAGCTGTGTGAGGAGTGGCAGAATCCACGGCAGATAGAGTCAACAAGAGGTGAGCCAAAGGTATAGACGAAGTGCCCCTTACCTAGTTGAGTCTAAAGGCGCCGAAAGAGCGTTACTTACTTAGTTGAGTCTGGAGAAGCACTGACAGGAGGCGGCTCACTGGTGAAAGACCGGGAGAAAAGTCAGTACTCTGAGAGAGGGCAGGCAGGCATTGAAGAGAGGGCAGGCAGGGAAGAGAGGGCAGGCAGGCGCAGTGAAGACAGTGGAGTACAGTTAAGGAGGAGAGCACAGGCCAAGCAGTGGCAGACTGAGCAGGCTGTGCTGCTGATCTCCATCAGGAAACAAAGTGTCCTCCAATAATAGTACAACCCTAATAGCTTCCCCCAAAAAAGTTGCTGTAGAGTTTACATTGTTGAAATTTTATTGTGGTATATTTTATTAAATAGTTTAGTATACCATTTGGTTCAGAATATTTTTTCTTATTTTCCTCCTTAAAAACCAAAGGTGCATCTTATGGTCAGGTGCATTTTATAGAGCGAAAATACAGTAAATTCCCAATAAAGACCTCAGAAGAGGGCAGATTTTTTCATCAAACTAAAAGTTTTATTTTATGCTTAAAACCAATGTAGAATTTTTTTATGCAGTGACGTTTTGGATAAAAAGTTATTAGCCTTAGTTAACAAATACTTTTTGTGGGTAGTGCGTTACCTAATGCTCACAGACTTACACTAATCCCTTCCTGGCAAAAACACAATACGAAACTCTGATTTAATTTAGATGGCGTTCCAGAAAGAGGGGCTTATTAATCCAAATTTCCATCACTTTGGGTTGCTACACTCCAATGGTCACATATTCATTAGCCTTTATTCAGTAAGCAACGGATTCCCTTACTAAAGTAACATGGTTTATAAGGCTGACAAAAGACACAAGTCCATCCAATTCAACCCATTTCCCTGCAATGTTGATCCAGAGGAAGGCAAAAAATCCATGAGGCAAGAGATAATTATCTTCATATTAGGGGAAAAAAATTCTTCCCGACTCCAAATATTTCAGTCAGAATAATTCCCTGGATCAAGATCCCACCTTCGGTTATCTAGAACCCATAACTTATAATGTTCTTACACTGAAGGATCAGAGTAATTCCCTGGATCAAGATCCCTCCTTCAGTTATCTATTAACCATAACTTGTAATGTTCTTAAACTGAAGGAAAGCATCCAAACCAGTTTGAACTCTTTAATGGAATTAACCATGACAGCTTCTTCAGGCAGAGAGTTCCATAGCGTCACTGCTCTTACAGTTAAAAAAAAAAACCTTCTACGTTGATGCAGAAACTTTCTTCCCTCTAAACGTAGAGGATAATCCCTTGTTATACTTACAGTTCTTGGTATAAACAGATTGTGGCAGAGATCTCTGTACTGACCTCCAATATATTTATACATGGTTATTAGGTCACCTTTTAATCTTCTCTTTTCTAGACCAGTGGTCGGCAAAGTGCAGCTCGCAAGCTCACGAGGCTCTTCTGATTGGCCGTCGGTGGTCATGTGGTCGGGAAAGGGCACGCCTCTCTCCTTCAGCGGCTCACAACATAGTTGTTGCCACTGGAGGAGGGAGTGAAATGGCTCCCTCCTCAAACAACTTTGCCGACCCCTGTTCTAGACTAAACAAGCCCAGTTTTGTATTCTCCATTTAGTCAATTACAAGAAGTGAATTTGGGTCTATTTTGGTGATGCGACTCGAACTATAGCAAATTCAACAGGTGAATTTGGACTTTAGTCAGTAAGGACCTGTTTTGTAAAATATATGCAAAGAAGAAACTTCTTCTGTATTAGATTATTAGTTGTAGAAATGTAGTTGTTTACATGTCATTGCCATTTGTTTCTTGCTATTCCTCATTAGTATATTTTGAAGCCTTTCACATTTAAGAGTCCAAACTGGTGCAGGAAATCAATTGATATTGTTCTTCAGGGTTGAAACAACCTTAAACATTTATAATAATAACTTTATCTTACTGTCTCTCTTTTTTCTTATATGTAACTTTTTTTGTATTCACATTATACTTTAAAAAAATTCCTGTAATGTTTGCTATTACCAACCCTACCTTACCAGTAGGGTTTATTGCAATCCTCTTAACTTCTGGATGAATTTTGGCAAATTGAGTAAGCACAGAAGCAGTTTAGATGAGAATTCTGCTTCTGCTCAACCTTTCTCTTACACAAAGAACAAACCCCTAGCTTCCAAAAAAAACACAAAGTGCATATAATTTTAATGTTCCTACCTAAGTATCTACTATGCAAACCCCCAAGGAAATCAGTGGTTTCTGCTAGCTTCCTTAAACTAAATGTCAGAATCAAAACAACATATTTCTATTTAAAAAAAATTGTCAAAATGTTCAGCGTCACATAAAGCCAACACCACACTGGATGCATATTTGTGGTTTCTATTGCTTTCCTAAAATGAAAACAGAGTTAAAGAAACATTTTCTTGAAACAATAAAAATTAAAGCCACCAAAACAAAAATAACCCCATAAAAATATTTCCTGAAAATAGACACCTCATCTATCTAAACATGCTGTGCTTGGTGTTGTGGAAGCTAATTTCTGAATGCAAACCCACACATGCAAACCTCACAGAAATCAGTGGTTTCTGCTAGCTTCCTGAAAAAAAATTATACAAATGCAAAATAACATTTGTTAGAAGAATTAACGTTAGAACCACAATAAACAAGTTAAATATGTTTCCTGAATAGACTAATACCCAGGACCAGTCAACAAACCTTGCAAGTGCATAAGGATAACTTCAACTGAAAATATGAGTGCCGTTGGTGCCCTCTTACCTTTCAATACCCCATAAACATTCAATACCCCATATATACTTTATGGCATAAAGTATATATTTCCAGGCTTATTGTTACAGATGTAGATTTCTGGATCCAAACCCACTTAGAAATCAGGTTAAAATGATCAAATTATCAAAATGTATAATTAAAACAACATTTCTCATATGTATGCATAATTTTATTTATAAAGCACTACAAATGTAGGCAGAGCTATAAAAGTCAGCAATACAAATATAATATAGACATGGGAAAAGTGCATTAAACAATATAAGTGAGTAAATTACAAGCACAATATCACAAAGATACATCACTTTAAGTGACTGACAAAATGGAGGTCAGTGCCCCACAGAGCTTACAATCTAGTTCTTTTAAATTTAAAAAAGCACATTTTCTGAAAAACATTCCTTGAGCTATATAGGCATATCAAGATGTTGTGGGTACAAGATTCTGTACAAATCCTCATGAAATTCTGTAGCAGAGGCAACTTGGCTCTATAGGACAATTTAGAACTCTGTAAAGTAATAATACGCTTTTGGTGCTGCATGAGAGCAACTAGGACTGGACTGGGCAATCAGAGGTACATGGGAGCAGTTGGGCTTGTTTGTGGACAATTAGGACTGTGTTGAGGCAATCTAATGAGTTTGCGGGAAGTCTGTGGTCTCTGTAGTAGTCTGGACTGTGGAGGCATGTACAGTAATCAGGGCCTTCAGGGGCAATACAGGTAAAAACAATAGGGTAGGGTGCAGTGTTGGTTCAATGAAGCTGGCAACACTGCACCCCCATAGAATATAAAGCAAGCATCACTCAATGGGTTATGATAAACAGTCTAAGGTATCACAGATATAGGGTGTTTCTGTGCCTTTTTGTGCTATTTTCTCATATATCTGTTTGCTTTTAATTAGGGGCTGATATATTAAAGTCCTTCCCTATTGGATTCAATTGCTAATGATCCATTGAATTGCAACAAACAAATTTCTCTTAAGGTATTCAACAAAGTCAGTAAAATTGAAGAATGAATCAATATGCTATCAATAGAAAAAATTGCATTCAAAGCCCTGCATAATGTAGTGGAAGTGTCTGAAATACCAGAATAACCATGAACTGTGCCCACTATACAAAGCTTACCAAGAAACCCTAACCAAACATCAAATACTCTCAAGAGTCTAAACACAACAAAGTATCAAAACACCCAAAACCAGACAAAAATAACAAAACACCTGACATGGCAGTAAATGTAAAATAGAAGGACAAGTAACCCCAAGGTATAAAAACACTTTAAATTAAATAAAGGGGTCCAATAGATGGTATACCTTCACCCCGTTCATCTGGGTAGGGGGTACTGTATAGTGGTAGAGGCTCATTTTCACTCCATCCCCTGAATTTTCTTGTGGGAGGAATTAAAATCAATGCAGGGGTTCTATTGACTCCATTCTGCCACCATGTGCAAGGGGATGGGTCCCACCCCCTACCCCACTGTGGAGTAGGGGGGAATAAATAAAGCTATAGTGGTTAAATACTGACTCCCTGGCCCCACCCTTTAGCCAGGGGTTAGGAAGAGTCAGTTGCATAACCCCCTACATTGCCCCCAATCCCCTTACTGCTATGGGGTGGGGCCCTAAAATAAAATATGTTAATACCTAAGGACCCTCACCCCCAACACACCCCCTCTAAACACATTTACACCCACCAACTGGACATGGTGAGGATATGGGGTCTATAGTGACCCCTGCATTAAATTTACGGGCCCCCCCCCCCACACACACACACACACTGCACTGGGGAATTGGGGTAGGGGAGCAGGTCTGAAGTATACATATGCCCCTCACACCCATTCAATAGTGTGGAGTCCACAGGACCACTGGTTTGACTTTAATACTTTTTGAGATAATATTGTAGACAGGACAAATATACTGCTGAGATCGCTACTTAGAAGCAGTTTTTGCCTTGTATTCATGCTGTTTATTTGCAAGTAGTTTGTGTGTATATAAACTAGTTATTGTTTTATTACACTTTATTAAAGATTTATGTGTATTTTTTGTTTTCCCTTTCTTACATGATGTATGATTAAGGATTGCTACTCAAGGTCTCCACATTATGCATCCCTATATGCAAAGTGTTTTTTATCTTCTGGTAAGTGCAGGCACACAGGAGAAATGGTGCACCATCGCATTGGTACACGAGTGTCTAAAGATTCAAGTGTTGCATTGTAGATTCTATGGATGTTCACCATTGTTGTATTCATTATCACAAAATAAATTCACTAACAAATTACCTTATTGGTGTTTTTAAAATAATACAATACAAGATTTCCTCTCATCTTTTTGCACTTCCATACCCTCATAGATTTTTTGTAAACCTGTTCTGCAAATATAATGCTGCGTTTGGTGTTTTTGTTGCACTTTGACATTTAATATTGTTTGATGTTGGTTTGCCTTTTTTAACTCATTTTTGGCTGTTTAATTAGAGGTTTTTTTCCTTTGGTCTTAGATGTCTGGATAGTGACAACACTGCCTGCACCTATTCCCCACTCTTAAAGGAACAGTTAATCTTACAGGGGCAATTGCATAATAAAGATAAATTTACCAAATGTAAATTATATTTTTACAAATTGTATTAGCAGAAAAAATAATCAAATAGAAAAAAGAGAAAAAAACAAGCATTTTATAGCTCAAACTAATTATTTCCTGTCAGCAGCTCTGTGTAGAGGGAGTGGTCCTCTGACAATCTATAATCCAATCAGAGAATGTTACCGTGGAACATACAGTCTAAAGCAGAGTAGCAACTTCTCTCTTGTCCTAAACTTTATATAACTGCAGCTCAGACAAATATTGTCCCTTTTGGGATGCCATGAAGCAACTAGCAACTTTAACTAGTAAGTAAAAGGTAATAATTCTGGAGGCAGATTTTCAGGTATTTAGCATTAGGTAGAAATGGTAAGCTATATAACAATATAGTAAGTATAGAATAATAGTATTATTTCCCTAGGGATTGATCCTTTAATGGCAAATATGCTTGCAAAGAAGGCACATTAAAAGCTGCTTTTATATTTTATGGACGCTGTTTCACTGTTTTTCCTTATGCGTATGAGGGTAGGGTGGTCCCTCTGGCTGTTCAGTTTGGCATAGACACTATACGATATGAATACGCCTGCAAACACATTTAACTTTAGCGGTTAGTAAATATTCTGATTTTTAGCGATCTTGTGCATTAATTTGGCCATGAGGTAATCCAACTTACCTGAAGTGGATTTTCATGTTGCTGAACTTGCAATATTGGTTAAAAGTGTTTTTAAGTGAATTTACTGCACTGGCTAAATTGCATCTTGATCAGTGTTTTAGCATTTAAGAATTCGTGTGTAAACTTCATTAGGCCAAAAATTTCAAATATTTCTATTGTTACATTTTACACATTTAAACATTTCAGCTAATATTACTTGTAAAAAGAGCAGAAAAGAAAACTTAAAGACCTAAATTAGCTGGGAATTGAATTGTGTATTTCAGTACTATAGGCTTATTAATGAAAGGCTGAATAGTTGTATAAAGGTGTGAATTCACATTTATTTTCTACATATCCATATTTGGTTATTCAGCAAACTATGTGATGTGGCAAATTCAAGAAAAGTTCAACAGCGTACAACAGTTGTGGACTTATACTTTGCACCACTTTTTACATGCGTGAGCACAGGTAATTCACGTATTCATCATGCATCACAGTTTGTTGCAGTAGCGAATACAAGAAAGGTATAATGTGTCACATTTGCCAATTTTACTTCACCAGACTGAAGTGGCGAATTAGAGGGCTGATAGCAGGGCTGATACTGTCCAAATGACTTAGCCACACTATGCAAGAGATGGCTACTGATGCAGTCATATTTTTTTCGATGGGAATCCACTGTTTTCGTGAATAAGGAGTAGAGAATCAACATGTAGCAACCTGAAGTGATGAAAATTCGCTTCAACAGTCAACTTCTCACTTTGATGACTAAGCCCCTGCGCAAATCAACACCTAATATACAGATCTTTTTCATACAATTAAAAGCAGCCCACAAATGAAACCAAGGTATTGATGGGGAATAAGAGATTGGGTAGGTTAAATCTCAGAAATGGCAAAACCCAGTATAATATAACGGAGTCCATATTTTTAAGTACTCACAAAAAATCCCATTATCTTAATTCCTATAAAATCCTTGGAATTCACCTAAGAATTTGTAGTAAGGATGGGGCATTACCTTAGGCACTGCTCTTTCCCAACCCTCACAACTGCTGAGCATTAAAAGAAACAGACATTTATTTGCTGGCTCTTGAAATGTTTAAACTAGGATTTTAAATATTTAATAAGCAGTGAGGCTGCTGCAAAGAGAAAGCAGACTGGGTGGGAAAAGAGCTGCTTGTACAAGGAAGACTATGCAATGCTGTTCCACTATGCATATTCCACTCATTATGTTTTAAAAGTTCGTCCTTGCTTATTTTTTGAGTCCGAAAAGAACAGTATTGTTGGAATCGATGTAAGAGATACATAATAAGGTAGATATTTAATAATATAGAATAACTTTTCCCGGCTTGATCGATATTGGCAATATCGATAATTAGCTTTAAAATATCAATATTGAAACTTATTAAGCCCTTTCAAAAACATTTTTTAACTTTAAAAAGTGTTCGCCTGGTTGAGGATGGCAAAATCCCATTATTTCTGATGAAACATCAGCAATATCAATTGAAAAAGGGCTTCACTGACAGTAATGTAAACTGTAGATGTATTGATGCATTGATATTTATCGATATTAATACATTTTATTCACCATTTCTTAAATTAGGGGAAACCAAAAATGCAACGGGGGTGAAAAAAGCAGCAAAAAAGATCAAATTTGTTGAAATTATCTTATTAAATACCCCCCTAAGAAAACAAATTAAATTGTATTCTAATATAACTATCTTCATAGGGGTATAAAAAAAAAAGTATAGGATGTGAACATTAGTAGCATAAATTGAAAAACATCTTTGGCAATTTATTAAGCAGGTACAAGAGCTATAGTCACAGAAAACATTTTATAACCCCACCCACTGTTTTTTCCCCACAGTGCAACATTCTTTTCAACCCATATAGACCAATCTTTCCAACTGACTAGGTGTATTCTATTGGCAGAGCAAGGTTTATATTCAAACTATTGCAGCTGCTCAAAAAAAAACATGTAAACAATGTTTAGGCAACTCATTCCTTAAAACAGATCATAAAGAGGCCAGCAGTGGAACTGCTAATTGTGTTATTGCTAATGCTGCTGTAAAAGTCAAAAAATTCTGAAACAGGAGCACACAGAGAGTAGAAACAGTGCCTTATCAATGAGCAAAATGGTTCACTTAAACACCCAGGATTCTTGACAAATATAGAAATTGGTATATGCTGAGTTCGATGAAAGATATAATGGACACCTCATCAAAGTGCTGTAAACATTACACTGGAGGTCAGCATTCAAAGAACAGGCATATCCCAAGTGGTAGAGAACTCACCAAGTCAACAAATTAATTGTACCTTGTAAAATATCCTTAATTGAAGAAACAACAGCAGAAACAATTTGGAACCTGTGACACTGGCATTATAGAAACATAAGAAGTGATATAGTATATTGCGTTCTTTATTATAAGGATTAAAAAGAGAAAAAGTACTCACAAACACATTATAACATCATCAATCATAGATTACACTTGTCCATGTAATGGAGTATATGTTGCTTGATGCTTTTCATCTGGCTGTGTACCTGGTCTTTATTAGGAGAATAATATAATCGAAATTCTGCCCAGACCTTATAAATAGCAATAATCTAACTTTCATGCTGCAATAAACTAAGAGCGATGAAACATCACTTCCTATGGACTACCGGCATCAAACTGGGACGCAAACTGGCCTGTCAGCCACCAACACTTGTGCTCCATTGTGGGATGTCATGGTGGTGATGTCATGTTTACTACTGTAACATTGTGACACAGTCTTTATTCTAGCATGTTTAGTAAAAATATTTTGTGATCTTTTAAACTACAGTGGTACCTTGAGATACGAATTTAATTTGTTCTGTGACCGAGATTGTAACTCAAGACAGTTCGTATCTCAAACCAATTATCCCTTTTTAAAATAATCCATATGAAATGAATCCTTTCTGGCCAAAACAGTTTGTATCTCAAACAGGAAAACGGTCCGAATCGCAATTCGTATCTCAAGAAATTCATATGCCAAGCTGTTTGTATCTCGAGGTACCACTGTATTAGTTATACTGCAAGAACAAGCATTTTTAATAAAAGGTGGAATGCACCTTTGCAGAATATATTTTTAAGATGCTGATTCAAAATACTGTGTTGTCTTGATGTTATCCCATTATAACTTGGGTATGAAATTGAAGTTTGGTTGGAATTGCTCTGCTATAAGTGCACCCCTTTTTACACAGCTGGACCAGGGTCTCCTACATCAATTAATAAATGAAAATCACATTGAATTAAAAGTGCAATCAATACACTGACAGGAACCTGGCCCTTAAAAAAATGTTTGTTTTTTTCATTTCAGAAATGATACACCATTTACAACATTTATAACAAATTCAGCATTCCACCATTACATTTTAATGAACAAGAGTATGAATTCCTCAGTTTCATCGCTTTGTTTTGATTTTATTTTTGCTGACTGTAGAAATATACTCAACCAATGTATAAAAAAAAAAAGTCATGAGTTGTCCCAGAAAACGTAACAAAAAATAACTATTTTTATGTCAATTATTATAGCTTCTAGGTAGTATTCACAATATTTGAATGTACAAATTAAAATAAGGCACAAAATTCTTACATAATCCATAAGGGCATTAAAGTATTTGTCCATTTTACATAATGTCTTTATTATGAATCCTGAATTCAAATTGTGGAGGAAAATATATCAAATAATGTATTCTTATATTTGTTCTTTTCCTTATATTTCACCACAAAATGTATTTCCCATTATCACTCACTTATCAAAAATGAATAGGATAAGTCAGAATGATGAAAAATAATGATTAAAACTATTTCACCTTTTTTCTATTTTGGTGCAATTTTGCCAGTTTCTTTCTTTGTCAGTTTCAAAAAATAATAATACTTGAGGATTGGAGTGGCAAACAGTTTTTGGTGAGAACTACCGTATTTGCCGGTGTATAAGACGACTGGGCGTATAAGACGACCCATAACTTTTCCAGTTAAAATATAGAGTTTGGGATATACTCGCCTTATAAGACTACCCCTCTTCCAAGGCAAATCCTGCTTGGATTGGTCAGCTCTCCCTGCTTGCCCAGCCCTCCCTGTCTCCAAGATTATCAGAGCACCATCACACTGTGCTGCCCCTACAAGCCCTACCCTCTGAAGGAGGGGGTGCTATCTTAATGCTCGCCCCCCTCCTTTTCTCTCTCCCTTACCTAGCTCCTCTGTTGCCCAGCTGTCTGTGCTGAGCGCTATAGCGTTTCCTCTCCCCAGCAATGATTAAACTTCCTGTCGCTCACAGGAAGTTACATCAATGCTGGGGGAGGAATGTTGTAACGCTCAGCACAGACAGCCTAGCAACGGAGGAGCTAGGTAAGGAGAGAAAAAAGTGATACCCTGCGTATAACACGACCCCCGACTTTTCAGATGATTTTCAGGGGTTAAAAAGTAGTGTTATACGCCAGCAAATACAGTAACTGAAAACATTTTGATTTAAATCTTGATAGGAACCTTTATGGTGAACATAATATAGGAATGCTGCAACACTGAAATCTGCCCAGGAGCAATGAAAATTTATCTCAAATTTGTCTCCAAATAACAGAAATTACATGAGTAAGATATTACACAAAAGTCCCAGAACACTGCAAAAAAGTGCAACACAAATAGGACACTAATAGTGCCGAATCATACACTATTTGGAACTTTTTCCTCCTGATGAAGCCAGTATATGGTGAAAGGCGTAGAGGAAAGGACTTTTAACTGTTTTTAACTACCTTACCTGTATATGAATCAGCATC
>WMED01012295.1:0-14877 GCA_019650415.1 Pipa parva
TCAGTGACACAAGAATCCAACCAGGAAGTAAACACATAAGGAGCTGTGTACTGCTACACTACACTGCCATTCAGTGTGGTTTTCATTTTCATAAACGCCAAAATCTAAAATAAATCATAGTACGTGATGGCCAGACTCTCGGTACATGCAATATATCACATGAACACTGAGGTTACTTTATATTATAGAGGAAAGGTCAATATTTAGAAATCCTCTCAGTTTGGATTCATATAGCAATAAACACACACCTCCTATTAGCACAGCGCAACAAATGCTTCCAATAACTTGTATTCCTTGCAAAATGGTTAAGCCGTCAGCCCCTTTAATACTTTCAACTTTGAGATTTTTTTCCACCTTTTTGTCAATGAGAAGCTTTGGCACAGCTTTCTACTATCCGCTTGTGTTTTATTAATTAAAAAATAATGTATAAATACTTTTTATTTACTTAATCACTCACAAGCTAGCATACCTTATAGTCAAAGTTTATATCTAAGTTAAGTAGTTGTACAGTCTACTATAAATATCCATTGGGCTTTAAACAAATTGTGTGTGGAGAGTTGATTAAGTTGTATTACTTTCTGTCTGCAGCCAATATTTTAACATCAAAGATTTCACCATTAATTTGTGACTTCTTTTGAGTCATTGCCAGTTGCTGGAGGCATAAAAGCTTACAAGTTGCTCATCCATAACTGAAGTGGTGCTGACATTAAAATAACACAAAATTTTTACTTTGGGAAATTAAATGCTTTATAATACAAGAGACAAAATGAAAATCCTAATGATAAAATCCTACTTATAAATTCTAATGAACATAAAATGACTTAAAATAATATTGTGAGGTTTTTAGGTGTATTTACAAATAACTGCAAACTTGTCGTTTTCCTTAAAATCAGACAGTTTGTTTAGTAAATAGAATTGCAGTAAACTTATCAAAGCTAGTGATATAATAGACCCCTTATTCTTCAAAATTGGATATATTGGTTACACAAAAAAAAGTCATTACAAAAACTTTATCAGATCACAAAGAATTGTGTAATGTAGAAAGTGTGCAGTTATCTATATTAGTGTATGAAATCTGCTCCATCAGATAGTGTGCAATTAATAATCTTGCCTAATATGGGAGTGTTCCCTGTACAGGTGCTCCCTAGCAATGCCAAACTAATCCTGCTTGTAAGGAAAGTTGCTGCCTTTCCAGTTTTGACCTGTGTAAGTATGTATGTATGTGTGTATAATTTTATTTATAAAGCACTACAAACACACACAGTGCTGTACAATTCAGCAATACAAATATAATACAGATTGGGAAAAGTGCATCAATCAATACAGTATAAGATCACAAATATACATCACTTTAAGTGCTACATTGAGGTTAACACAAGAGGATGGAGGTCCCTGCCCCGTAGAGCTTACAGTCTAAATGGGAGGAAGACTTTCATATACAGATAGAGACGGGTAATAAGAGCTGCAACATTGTGCTGAAACACTGGTCAACAAATATAAATACTAAGCATATATAACTAAGAAAGGATAAAATAAAATATATACATAAAAATCAGTGATAAATATCAGTGCTAATGCTCCAAAATGCAGGATTTCAGTTTGGCTTTATAAGTGTGGAGGGAATGTTCTTGGTGACGATAAAGGGTTATAGAATTCCAAATGTGGGGGGGGGGGGGGGGGGGGGGGGGGGGGGGGGGGGTGCAGAGAGAGAGAAAAGTGTTTAAGACGAGAGAGGGCAGTATTGGTTTGTGGGACATAAAGCTGATTGCTTTGGGAGGAGCGCAGTTGATGGCAAGGAATGTACAGTCATACAAGAGAGGAAATGTAGGGAGGGGCAACAGAGTGAAATGCCTTAAATGTCAGAAGGTGAACAATATAAATGGTTTGTTTATTTACGGAGCCAAAGAGCAAAGAGAGATTGGAAGAGAGGCTGTCCCGTCTGGTAAGAGAGGGATATTATTCTAGCAGCAAAATTTAGAATAGACTGGAGAGTCGGTAGCCGGAAGGCCAGATAGAAGAACACTGCAGTAGTCCCGGTAGGATAGGATGAGAGAATGCATGAGGATGTTATCAATGGAGTGAGAGAGAAAGGGGAAAATCTTGGCAATGTTGCGAAAGAAAAATCTACAGGTTTTGGCAGTGGAAGAGATGTATTTAGAGAAGGAAAGAGCAGAGTTAAAAGTCACCCCAAGGCAACGTACAGAGGTTATAGGGTTGATGATGGCACCATCCACTAGAATGGACCAGGTTTGGGTGAAATGGGACTAGGTTTGGGTGGAAAGATAATCAATTCCGTTTTAGCAAAATTTCATTTGAGCTGGCACTTGGCCATCCATGAGGAGATTGCCAAGAGACAGTTGGAAATTTGAGACTGTAGTTCAGGTGTTAGCACGGGGTGGATAAGTAAATTTGGGTATCATATGCATACAAGTGATACTGAAGACCAAATAAATTAATGATATCACACAAGGAAAGAGTGTACAGGGAGAACAGGACGCGGCCAAGGACAGAGCCTTGGGGCACTTCCACCCTAAGCGGGACAGGAGAAGAGGTGTCGTTAGCATGGAAGACAAAAAAGGAACGATCAGAAAGATAGGAAGCTATCCCCAAGAGCATGAAGAACTTGAAAAAGAAGGGCGTGGTCAACAGTGTCAAATGCAGAGGATAGGTCTAGAAGAATTAGAACAGAAAAGTAACCCTTGGTTTTGGCAACGTGGAGATCATTTGTAAGTTTACAAAAGGCAGTCTCCGTAGAGTGCCCTGGCCTAAAATCAGACTGCAGAGGGTCGAGGAGATGGTGTGCATGCAGATAGTAAGGCAGGTACAGGCAAGAGATTCTAGAAGCAAAAGGGAAGGACATGGAACAGTTAAATAGTTGCGTAGGGGCCAACCCAAGAGCAAAATCACAGCACTTAATTAAAGAAGAAAGGTCAAGCAAGCATGCAGTGATGCAGGAGGAAGAGAGAAGCTGAGAAATTTCAGACTGATTAGCAGGAGAAAAAGAATTCAGAAACTCAGATGGGGGTGTAGGTAGAATAATGTCTGTGTTGTTAGGAGGAACAGAAATCTGGTTGCGGATGTTATCAATTTTATTTTTAAAGAAGTCTCCAAAAACTTGTGGGGGGTGAAGGGGGAGGGTTGTGCATGCCTGAGGGCAAGGGATGTAGAAGGCAGTTGAAAATGGAGAAGAGACAATGGGCATTTGATTTATTCTTGTTCTGGTTCTGTTCTGAGTTCTGAAATAGAATTGTTTAGCTAGGAAGAGAGAGGAGTTAAGGAACGAGAATAGAAAACTATAGAAAAAAAAGTCTGCCCAGGATTTCCTCCACAAACATTCTGCACAATGCAGGATCTAATAAAATGCATTTCTGCATTCAGCCAAGGGCGAGGATTATTAAATCAAATCAGTTTAGGCTGCAGAAGGGCAAACGAGTCAATGGTAGTAGATGAAATGGTGTTATAGGAAATAGCCAGCGCATCAGGATCAGACAATGGCAGGGATGAGGATAGGCTGGAGGACAGAGAAGCAGCAAAAGATTGTCGATAGATGGCACGTGTATTGCGAATAAACATTTTAGGGGGTGGAGGAGGTGGAATAGGAGAGTGCGAGATAGAAATGTTAAGAAGGTGATGATCCGAGGGAAGGAAAGGGCTGATATTACGAGCAGAGTGAAAAGCATTTTTAGTGAAAATCAGATCTAGAAAGTGACCATCCCTATGGGTGCTAGAATTAATCCACTGGTGAAAGTCAAAAGAGGAAGTTAAGTGGAGAAAAAAAAAAATCGACCAAAAAAATTTGATAAAAAATGGTAAAATTAATCAAAATTTGATTGGATATCGCAATATCGATTTTTTTCTGTAAAATTTATCAATATTATGGATTTTTCTTAGAAATAAACAGATTGAAAAGTTTTAATCAAAAATTCGATATCACAATATTGAAAATTCAATATCGCGATATCTAATTTTTGATATTGCAGTGAACCAATTTGTTTTGGATAAATTACTATTCGATATTGCGATATCGCAATATAATTAATTTTGATTTTATTAAATTTTGCCCTGACTGTTAGTGATATTCCTTCAGTTGGAGGCTGGAAGGCTAACCATAGAACTGGGGGACCATATATTGGCTCTTGGGCCTTTATATGAACATAAATATTTTTTGTTTCCAGTTTTCCAAGGTTTGAAATCTTTCAAAACCATTCTTATCAATGCAAATGAATGGTGCTCCTGTCATGTACTGGATTGTAATAGAGACATCGAGGCATATAAAAATCATGTAACTGATCCTGGCAATGGATTTCAGCAGTCTTTAAATTGCTGTAGGACGCATTCAGAAGCCCTTTAGGAGTTTCTCATTTCATCCAATGTCTCCTCTCTTTACTCAGGACTCTGTTCATTTGTTGTGACTGTTAAGATTCATCGACATGGCTCACATTTCTACAAATGAACCATTGTCTCCCATTAAATGAGCTGACTGTTTTCACTTCATCTAATCGACTGAATGAAGTGTGTGTAGGAGAGAGAAAGGACACAGCATGAAAGCAAAGAAGGGAAGCAAAAGAACAGAAGCACGTGCAAGAAATATGTATTAAAGGTGTGCAAAGATACAGAAAAGTTATACGTTCTATACAATTAAAATTAGATACAAAGTTGCACTGGTGAAAAAGTGCATTTAAACTTGCACTCCTCAGCACTTATTAATAGATCTGACACTTTCCAAAAAGAATAGCATGATGACTCAGTGGTTTGAATGTGCTTCCCTTGTTTCCATGAGGCTCCCACAGTCAAGAAACATACTGTTAAGTTCACTGGAGTCTAACTAAAATGATCTCTTTGTAGGGAAATTAGACTTTAAAATCATCAGGGTCTAAAGTAAATAGTTTATGTCTGTAAAGCGCTTTGTAATATGTCCATGCTATACAGTTACTATAGGGGCTTTGCTATACGACTCCTCTATGCAGATTAAGTTAATATGCTTCCTGTAGATTAATACCTATTGTTCCTTGCAGTAGGGTCCCAATTTCAGATTAAAAGTCTAAAGACCTTTCAAGTTCTCTGGAGTTCCTTAATTCAATAATGATCAATTTCTTATGATCTGTGTCTGTTCTAGCCCATATAATGTATACATTCTTTTGCATAAATGTGTTAGACCCACATTATTTTCAATAAGAGCCAAACTAACCACTCAAATCCCCAGTTAGTTAAGTCTTTAACAGTTTGACTTTGAGTTTGCCTCTCAATGTAACTTAACTAAATCCATGATTTGATCTTGGAAGCTTTCAAGCATGGGGTTACCAGTTCTCCTGTATGGGGAAACCTGATCAGCTGAAGTTTGGAGATACTATTAACATAGTCAGGAAAATTCTTCACCAGGGGAAATTCTTAACTGAGGTCTAGTAACCCATAGTGACTAATCAGCATGTTGCATTAAATGGTTTAAAATTGCTAGATTAATGAAAGTCAGCCTCTGATTGGTTGGTTTGGGTTAACAAGACATTAGTGAATAATCTCTCCTGATGGTGAATTGACTGCTCTTTTTATTTCTTGATAGTGGATGCATCTAAAGCTGTTTTTTTAACTGTCCCTCATTTTTCATCTAATGTGATCTTATAATTCTTATTTGACATCATATATTTATCAGGGTAAATAGATTTCAATTTTTTTTTTTGTTAATACATTTTAATGGCAAATAGTTACATTCTGTAACTTAAAATTGTTTTATAGATTTTAATTATTTAACATCAGTAAGCTGTCCGAGCTTACTTGATAATACAGATGTGTCACACAGGGTACCACCCACCCCTGGGTACCACCCACCCCCAGGCCAGCCCTGGATGAAAGCCACTGAAATCCACATCTGTGTTGGAAGCAGCTGACATAAGCATAATAATACCAAATGCCACATGAATTAAGTATGAATCAGTTATTTTAACAAATCAGCTTGTTTGGTATTGACAATGAACCAGGGCTAAATACATTAAAAGAACAATAACTAAAAAAAATCAAAATGCATTTATAGTTACTATATATTCAATTAGTGCTGTATATAGAAATTAAGCTATTTAGCTTTTTAGTTTTAAAAATTGGGCTTTAGGACACACTTCCTGAATATGCCTCATTGTAAAGCACCATAGAATAAAATGGGAACAGGTGAGGTCTGGTTAACAACATGGCTACTATCAGTAAAGATGAGAACAGACAGAAAGTAATACAATTCATGAATTTAACTTCAAAGATAACATTTTTACAAATGCTCTATTTGAATAACTTCCATGCTAATCCTAATGGGAACTTTGATTTTTTTTTTTTTGTGTGTGTTTCTGATCCTTTAGGTGAACACAGGAAGCATCACCAGCCTTACCAATGGCCACCGTACATTTTCATTGAGGGATGTGCTGATGAGGAATCAACAACAAACATACCTTCAGTTATAAGAAGATAAATATATATTAAAAAAAAACCCAGAAGTTAACAGCCCCCCATGAGACTCGTGTAGCCACCTTACATGCCTACACCAGTTATCTGCTGTATGCCGTGATTAAGAAATAAAAATAATGACTCATCCGCATAGTTTCATTCCTCATGATGAATACGTTTTATACTATGACTTCCTTTGTATATTTATGTTTCTTAATGTTTCTACTTCAGAAATAAGCTTAATCAGAGAAAATGGCAATATGTGAAGCATGTAAAGACTTCTGACTTCTAATAGACCCCAAAGAAAATCTGCAGTATCAGAGGAAAATAACAAAGAGAAGCAAACAAAAACATTCCCATGAACTTCAAGTGAGAGATAAAGAAGTTAATTTACTGAACCTGAGAAATTAGTAGAAGTCACATCACATATTATGCAAGTCTTATATGGTAAGTAAAGCGTAACAAATTATAGTAGACTAGTCATTTGTTCATTCTACTTGAAACTGTGTGTAGAGGGGATAAAGATCACATGACAGACTAGTGTGTAATTGCCAAAGATGTCTGTCCTGGATGCATGTGAACATGTGCCCATTTTATACAAACACATTTATAACATCTTGCATTTACAGCCTAAGTTCTCTTCTGATTTATAAGATTATTATAGACTGAAATTGAGCATGGAGTGCGACATTGAAGCTGGATTGTAAATTGTTTCCAGAAGCCTTAAATAGATGTCGAGAATGGAATAAAGTGCTATAATAGAGTGTGGGAGGGGGGAAAGACATGGGGCATTCAGATGGACAAAATACATTTGAACAAAACCCAAGGTTAGAAATGACCTCTTTATTTTAGTTTTGAGCTAAAGTTAGTTTAGGGGTTTGTCAGTTTGTCAGTGTCACCTCCCCAGTGAGTGATTAGTTCCTAGAGGATCATCCATGTGTTTACGTTATATGATGTCAGAGTTCATTCTGTTGGCTAAATAAGATGATGTAGTAGATTGACTGAGCCAATCTGAGTACAAGGAGGAAAGGCCACAAGTAGTTCTAGGAATTATCATGTAGCATTTCATCGTAATTTGTAAAAATGGATACTGATATTTAGCTTACGTGCTTAGGTTTATTTGGGAACATAGTCAGGGTGAAGGGTGAGATTAATAACCGTGTGGAGTATAGGTACAAGCCTGGCTAGTAAAGTTAGGAAATCAATAAGGTAGATGGAAATCTACTACCTACAGGACTCCCAGAATGAACCAGTAAAACTTATATCTCAAGTAATGATGGTGAATGATCAACTGTGATTTCACCTGTTCCTAGACTGTGTCCATGATTATCGCTCACAAGTTGGTACAAGAGTTGCGACATGAAGGAAGCTTTATATTGTGAATATTGCTTATGTTGTACCAAATTTTAATGAACAGTTTCACTCTTTTTCCTCCCCTTTTTAGGTTTTTGGAACATCTCTGCCCTGGTGCAACACCAGTTACCATGTACAACACCAGTTACCATGTACAACACCAGTTACCATGTACAACACCAGTTACCATGTACAACACCAGTTACCATGTACAACAAGTGCAGTAACATAAATTTTGGGGGATATTTACTAATTTACTCATTTGCAGTTTTTCACCTGTTTTCGTCTCTTTTCTGGCATTTTTTTTCAGTGCATTTTCCTTTAACCCCTAATTTATCTAAAGTCAAAAAATTTTATAAATAAATATCGATGCGTTAATTAATATCGCTAAAATTTCCATGACTTTCAGTGGAGCCCTTTAAAATCGATACCACGATGTACTAGGAACTTAAATAAATGTATTGCCCCATCTCCATAGATTATAATAGGATTTTGCCACCCACAACCAGGCAAACACTTGTATTAGTAAAAAAAAAAAAAAAAGCACTTGATAAATTTCAATCGCAAAAAAAGAGGTGAAAAATGGGTGAAAAAAGGCAAAAAACAGCAAATGATCTTAGAAAATATCCCCTAAAGTGCCAGTTCCTTAGCCATTGGTACTATCAAAAGAGGCACCTGATAGAATAAATACATTCTTGGGGCAAATTTTAATAAGATATAAAATATTGATATTGAGATATTGATATTACCGATATCGTGATATCCAATGATTTTTACCAATATCACAATATTGAATTTTCCATCGATATTATGGCAACTCTTTTCGTCTCGCCGAGACTGGAATTCCTTTAAAGCGCTCGCTGATGTCCGCGTGCAGGACATCAGCGAGCGCATAACATCATGTGCAAAGTGAGCCGAAGGATTCGGAGCTCACTTCGCTCAATGGTGAATTCCCCCCTAAAAGTTTTGCTCAAAATTCAATTTTGCAATATCAATATTACCAATATCACAATATCGATAAACATCCTATAGTGTTTTATCGGCAATATCAATATCGTGATATTGGTAATATCGATATCTCAATATCGGTAAAAATCATTCAATATCATATTGATATTTTCGATTTTATTAAATTTCGCCTTGGTGTATTGGTGCAGGCTTCTACTATTGGGGAAAATGTCTTTGGCTGTGTCAATATTTAGAAATAACCAGTTCCTAAGAAGTGCTTACTATACCTCCCAAAGGCAACACTTCATTGAATATTGTGCATCTTAAATAAAGTAACTTTTTACGCAATGCAACACACAGCTTTGTCTTACAAAGAAATCTAATATTTTTTCCACTATACTCTGCTCACAAACCCTGTAATGTTGGATTTAGTCCATCATTGTACAAAGGTAACTGTGAGTTCATAGTTGAAAGGAGTGTAAAAAATGATATGGCTGTGTTCTTAAGAACACTTTATTTCATAAGATGCTTTCTAATGAATATGAATAAATCAATGACTAATGTAATAAAGTGATAAATGACAGATTTTTTTTATCCCCTATTCTATTCTATTTATTTATTTCGTTTTTCAGCCCGCATGACGACAGAATAAAAGATGGCTTGTACACATGTTTATGACTGTACTATTTAAACTTGATTGTATAATGACTTTGGTAGCAAAATGAATAATAAAAAGAGCTGATATAATGTTTGCTAAAGGTTAGATCAAGTTTCTTGTTCCAAACCACTGTTAATATCAGTGAGAATAAAAGATGGCCTTATACGCATTATGCAAGAAGTATCAAAGTCTATTGTTGCACACAGTATTGAAATATTTAAAACAATAGAATCTGTTTAGAACTATTCAGTATAGATGCTGCTGTGCATATTTAGAAATCTTTTTAAATGTGGAGCTATTGTGATTCTATGGCTTTGTGCTAAGGACATCTATATAATAGGGAGACACAATTTGCATTCAGTACCAATTTTTCATATTCTCATATCAAAACAACAAAATAAAGGCTTTTTGCATTACAAGCATTTGGCTTTGATAAATGTATTTTGTGTGTAGGCATATTGGAAAGAAAATATTCCTCTTGCACATGATTTTGTTCTGAAGTAGGCTATCTGATTGGAGTTGCCTCTTAACCCAAATTAGGGCAGGAGGTTGCTAAGCTGCAAAGGTCTATCTATATAGCGAGACAGTACCCATTGATCACCTTCCCAACTAATTTGCACACTGGTTCCCCAATCATTTCAAGTATTTTATTTGTTATTTTGTGCTTATCAAATAGTTTTTTTTTAGGAAAGCATTATTAGGTTTTTGCAGGTATTTTCTTATTTGAGCCCATTCATATGAGGGCCTCTAGTGAAAATGTATTTACCGAGATGCAGGCTAGAGGTCCTGCAGTTGATAAAAAGAACACAGGCTGGAGTCGATCCTGGGTAGTTGTTAGACATGACTATATACACTGTAAATAAATTCCTTCAATCATTCATCATATGTTTTCAGGGAAACAACTCCATCTTTATTGCAAAATGAACAAACAACATTTTGGGGTGGCCAAAGCTTCCCTTCATCACATATAAATACTATTCCTACTCCCCACCCATCATTTGGGTACAACCCAAAATGTCATAAAAAAACATAACAACCTGCAAAACAAGATACAATCTATAAATAAAAGCATTCAATCAACCATCCAAATCAGGCAGTACCAGAGTATATAGTAATAACCATAAGACCATATCTTGTTACTAAAAGCAATTACTCCTCATTCAGGCCCCTAGGAGCCTTTATTTGCAAAAACCAAATCCAGTAACACTCTCTTGCATCCAGTTCAACCTATTTTCCTGCAATGTTGATACAGAGGAAGGCAAAAAAACAAATGAGACAAGGGCCAATTATCCTCATATTAGGGAAAAAATCCTTCCTAACTCTAACCCAAATATAGCAATCAAAATAATTCCCAGGGTCAACCCGGCCCCTAATTATCTAGTACCCATATCTTGTAATATTCCTACACTTAAGGAAAAGATCCAGACCCCTTTTTGACTGTTTTATGGAAACCACCATGACAACATCTTTAGGCAGAGAATTCCATATGCTCTCTGCTTTCACAGTAAAGAACCCCCTTCTACATTGGTGCAAAAACTTTTGGGATAGATAGCTTCACTGACTCCTGATATATTTATACATGGTTAATAGGTCACCCCTTAATCTATATCCATTCTAGACTAAACAACCCCAATTTTGAAAATATTTCTTGGTACTGTAGTTTGACCATTCCTTTAATTACTTGAGTAATACGCCATTAAATACGCTCAAGCTCAACCACATCTTTCTTGTACACTGGTGTCCACAACTGCACACAATATCCCATGTGTGGTGATAGTGTTATTCTCTGGATAATTCTTCAAAGTCCAAAAAATTGTATGGAGGTCCTAATTTGTGCTCATTCACCACATCTCCAACTTCACGTATTCATCAAACATGGTTATTTTCAGTAACTGTAATAAGGCTATCAAACAAAACAATAGTGGTGACCAAAATGTGACATCATGCATTTTTATGATCAATCATGTCTAAAAATTATATGTTTTCATTTTTATAAAATAAAGATACAGAGTGACAGTGTCTCTTTTCAGAACATCCCTGTAAAGATTACATCACTTTGTAAGTGCTAATAGGTCTAATTTGCATCACTACCTGCCCACTACTGTTGAACAAAGCTCAATGACATTTGCTTCTTCAGCAAGGGAATGATTAGTTTAGTGAATAAGGAAAAGATAAAGGAGTACAGTCAGATTACATCTTTACATATGCAGTACTATACCTTAATGAGAAGCATTTCTCCCCAGTAGTTGTTTCATGTGAAGCTGGATGGTTTATTACACAGCACTGGAAAACTCCCACACCAGGAAATGTAGGTTACATAACTGATAAACACAAGAAGAAAAAGCTGCCTGACTGCTATTGCTTAAGCAGTGTGCTGACCTTTTGGCCTCATTAGCCATGCTTTGTATACATTTATGGAATGCAGGAGATTACAGAGGTGAACTAACTTGTGGGCAGACGTTAAGTAGTAAGTAGGGCAAAAATGTCTGGGGAAGGGTACCCTTTCATGGAAAACTGTCCATACACATCACACACACATTTTCTAGTGCATTAGTTTCTCAGTGCTGTGTAATAAATCATCCTGCTTCAGATGAAACATCTACTAGGGAGAAATGCTTCTCAATAAAGTATAGTACTACATATGTAAACATATGTAAAGATGTAATCTGACTATAGTTCCCATTTAAATTGCATCTGTCTGTGTGCAGCCTCCCAAAGTAAATTCCCTTTGTCTGGCTAATTTGGTTACTGATGAATTAGCCCCTAGACTTAGGACATAAATGAATAATTCCAGTTTAAATTAGTTCATTGTTTATTTACTTGCCAGCTTAATCATATTTTTGTACATTGCTCCTGATCTTACCACTCACTATTTTCTGATAATGCCCCTTTGTTCTAGAGAGCTATTACAGTAACCCTGGCATGTTGCAACATCCATCTGACAAAGCACATTGGATTGCATAAACTCACATTCCAGAAACTGTCAAAGAAGTCAATGAAGGTGAATTTCCCTGCATTAGGTACTGTTTCCAGCTACAATCAGCCTGAAGCCACCTTGTGAAAAAGCCATTGTATCCTACCTTCATTGAAAGAGTCATACTGCATACTGTGGTAGAAAAACTATGTTGAAACTACTTTGGCCAATTCATCCGTTTACATGAGCTTGCAAACAAAATTTCAAAATAAGAGCAAACAAGGCTAACATTTTAGATTTTATCATCCGTAGCAAAATAAAAATAAAAAAATAGAAAATCACACAAAAAAAGAAAAAAAAGGATAATGGTAAAAAAAACTGTATTGATGGCCATCATGGGCCACAAAGCCTTATGGGATGTATTGTATTAACATTTTACAGGGACAGAAATTCTATAGTAAAAAAACCCGTATTTTTCTGGTGTTTGTGTAGCTAATCTTTTGGCAAAAGATATAAACATATGCACATTTTTAAGTGTTTTCCTGAAAGGCGTCTCTGTCCTTAGTTATGATAGTGATTTATTTAAAGGTGTGCATTTGGAGTATATGTACATGGGTGACAGGTGTGTAAAGATGCAGCATGGGAAACACTAGGAAGATGGAATTCACATGCATAATCAATAGTCCAGTGTTTTTCAACCTTTTTTTCTTCAGGGGAACCTTTCGGTGTCGTCAGATTTCAGGCTGAACCACTACAGAAATTTTCTCAGAACGGAAATGGAAATAGTTTTTTCCAGAACGGAAATGGAAATAGTATAACGGCATAGTGCGCATGCACCAGTGCATGGGAACTATGCGGTTATACTATTTATAAATTAGAAAAAGAAATTTTGATGAAGCTGACGTCGGTATTGTCTGACAGCGATTGGGACCGTATCCTGGCTAATCTGCCTACCTGCACGCAGTATGTAGTGTATATCATGGAACCCCTGGCTTGTCCTTGCGGAACCTTGGTTGAAAATCACTGCAATAGTCAGTAAATTAGGTCTATTGTCATTATACAGAGTTATAGTACTTAGTATGAGCAAATTTCCACCATTGTTTTCCTTGTATTCTTTATAGAAATCACAAACACTTAAAAACATTATTACAATCATTTCAGTTATCTGTCAAATAGTTACCTAAGACCATTTTATATGTCTTTGAAGGGATGTGTACATTCATGGATAAGACCAGCTACAGTAAGCGATTGCCTTCTCCCAAATAGTTAGCATTGCCCTTTAATTAGTGACAAGATGCTGGTAAATGATGTTACAGCCCAACTGATAGGTTTTTATATTCTTGCAGCAATAAATGTGTTTCTGAAGAACATGGGCTGGATTTCCCAAGATTCAGCACTGATCCAGATTGCAAGTTAAAAATCCAGTAACACCATAAAGAATAAAATACTATTTGGTATGAAATGACATTTATTAGTATTGGCAATGCACTTCCTCCAATCAAGTATGTCCTGTATTAGAAAAAGAACAACCCAGCTGGAGAAGCCATGATGTCATCCTTCTTCTGATTTTAAACTTCATGTAGGCTAGAAGCATTCGGGGTAACAATGCATCAGCTTTGTTCTCAGCATCTTTAAGCTCAGCAGGCACCCTGTTTGCCCCTATTCCATTTTCTCCTTACATCAGTTAAAAAATGCATTAGAGGTATGCTAACATTTCTGTTAAACGATAAAAAAAACTTATAGATCATATTTCTTTCTGAGGGTTGCTGGATTTTTTAAAATTATAGTTTAGTTTTCATGTGTAGCTATTGAAGGGATGGTATGTCTGAGTGACTTCTAGAAAGATGCTGTAGTACGATGATCTTCCTTTGGAGCAGCAATTCAAATTTCCTTATATAGGAAAAGATGGCTGGTCCCTTGGTACTTCCGTCCTTAGTACCAAAGTTCAATGAAGCAGCATAAGAAGTAGGAAAACCAGCGTAACAACGGTAGTGAACTACCAAGTGATTTTATTCACGTGCATTGCATAACATGTTTCAGGCGCAGCCCTTTATCAAATGACAGTGAGTCAGAAAATCACAGCAGATACTTCCCTCCGCCCCCTTTCATTCTTTGCCAATCTAAAGTGAAGGTGGGGTTTAGTGAACAAAGACTTAGGTAAGTAATCTGTATACATGAAAATGATTTACATTTTGGGTGATTGTATATTAGCCTCACCAATATAATACATTCACATATGGGGGGGAATTCACGATAGTGTGAAGTGAGGTGAAGACTCCGCACCTCACTTCGCACTATTGTAAATTCCCCCCATAGTCCATATGAAGTTGAAAACAGTCCAACATATTAGGAATGGCAACATTTTTGCCTATCTAAAACCAAAAAAGAGAAAAACTTGAAACATGGTATGACATACAAATCAAAATGTAATATATGTATTGCCCATATAGCATTAATTCTAAATTCTTAATTTATACTACAGTATATACTATAATACTTTAATACTTTACCACTCTGGGTAGAGAACATACAAACCCCAAAATCAGAAAAGTTGGCACGTTGTGTAAATCGTAAATAAAAA
>WMED01012296.1:0-14876 GCA_019650415.1 Pipa parva
ACTATTGGTGACTGACTAAATACTTTTTTTCCCCACTGTATGTATGTATATATATATATAATTGTCCTGTAAATTAGTAGCAAAAATGTATCAATTCACCTTACTATTGAAATCTGTTTAAGCCAAGTAAATTTGAGACAAAAACCCTGGAAATGATATGTATATTATGTATGAGTCAAAATCTAATTTAACTAAAATCTGACATTACTCACATATGTGTAACAGATTTACTGTGCATTACATATTAAACATCATTACAATGATGCTATGTATACATTTCTTGTATGCACCCTTACATTTCACTCAGAAAATACAAATGCTTCAGCCTGGTAAAAACTGTATTAAATTTATATGTATATTTACTGTACTAACAATAGGCCTTTAAATGAAAACATATTTTTTAAATTCAACCCTCTTGCAACTTATAAACAATGTCAATCTAGCTATACATAAGCATGATGAAAAGTCCTAGAATTTGGGGAAGGTACAATAATGCTGTTATTTGATTATTTCATATAACAGAATTCCACTAGTACAGGTGATATCCCAGATAATTTTTGGCTTTGTAAACTATACATATGTATGTACTGAATATTAGTAAAATTCATTCATGATACAAAAATTGTCCAGACAATAAACAAACTGGAATTCGAATTCTAGGAAGCAGATATTAATCCTGAGTGTTTATTTGGAAAAGCTACATTTCTTTGTAATCCATCACTCAATTTAGATTAGAATATAATGAGCATCTGCCAGGACAAACTAATTGACACCTGCTTACATCTTTCATGTCTTTATCAGGAAGAGCAATATTCCAAGATGCCTTTTAGGGGAAGACAAACCTGTATAAAAAACAAACATAACATTCACAGAATCATTGTCATTCACAAGGAATTCTAAACTGCCAATCCAAATGAATGGAGATTTTTGTTATGTAAAGGGGTCTGGGAAAGAGTGTGTATGTGGAAGTGTAGGCTACCTTCTTTTTACAATTACAGCTAGATAATAATATTTATTTTCTAAATGGTTGCATTTAGAAATATCTCTATTTTTACATTTTCTGTTATCCTTGCTACATTATAGGGATATTTATAAAAGTTGAACAGGGAAAAGTCACTTTTTAATGCATTTTTTACATCCTAGGGATATATGTGATACTTTAAGAAAAAGGCACATGTAAAAAAATATTTATTGATTTTATCCATGCTTAATGTTGAAATCAATTGGACTGTGGCTACCTCTAAATATTCCAGTACCTCCCCAATAAGCTGTAGATCTAGTAAAACAGTAAAGTCAATAATGATGTTTCCAATCAGTGCATACAGTTTTCCAAAAAGTGGACTTTTGGATTTAATTGGCTCCTAGAATTGACAGTAACCTTTGTTGCTTATCCTTTTGACATATCAGAATGTTAGTATTGTGACTTTGGTGGCCTATGTTTGTGTTCTTATGCCCTTATCCAAGGACAGTTATACTCACTCATTGCACACTACATGCTAGTGAAGGCAATTATATGAATGTTTATGCTGCTCTTGGGCAGTCTTGTGGCCACAAAAGTCCCCTTTCTGGACTGATGAATGCTGCTGTATATGCCACTTCAGAGCCTGAAGTAGCTGAGCCTGGGTGTTTGTCTTTAAATTGATGTGGCAGTAAGTTTTAATAATGTCTCTGCTCTCTCTATGAGAAAGCTCAGAAGTTACATATTTTTGTCAGATACTGCTTACGCTAGTTTAATAAATATTTGATTACAAAGTATATTAATCATTGGCTCAATGTTTAGCACTGCTGCCTTGAAGAGTTTGAATTTATATTCCAGCCTGGACATCATTTGTATGAATTTTGTAAGTTCTCCCCATATTTGTGTGGGTTTTCTCCAGGCACTCTGATTTCTTCCCACAATTCAAAAACATACTAGGAAGCCTGATTAAATTAGCCCTACTAGTTTTTCTGTCTGTCTCTGTTCTTTGCGACTGTTTAGTAAAACTAGGCTGTAAGTTCCACTTAGACAGAGACTGAAGTGAATGGTTAATTTGTATAGAGTGCTGAAAAAGATGTCAGTGCATTATAATTATAAAAATAAAAGCACATTTTATTTAAAAGAGTAAGCCACAACACATTTATTCAATGATATATAGAATAACAAACAGTTAAAGACTGTTATTATGATATCAGAAAAATATACTTGAAATGCATAAAATAACTATATATGCTACTAAAATGGCTTGCTAGTAGCATGAATGCTATTGAGGTGTTAGCTGTTTTTTGAGGTTAGCTTTAAATAAATAATAATAATTGGCTATGGGTACAAAGCCACATACTATTTCTTTTAAATAAGCCTTTCCAATGGACATTTTGATTTAGTAGTCTTCTAAAAGGCCTCTTTACAGCACCTGTCCACTGATTGTGTATAATTATCATGTAAGAATCACATGCTTCAAAAATGAATCCTTCAGGATTCTTACATACTTGATACACAATAGGCCCAAATGCATTTCACTTTGCATATTGTCCACTGATTAAACCACATATCTTATAACTTCTAATTATTCATATGTTATTCAAATTCCTTTCTCATTTGCTCATTTTATTTCAATGCCAGTTTTGGAAGAGAGAAAACATTTTCTAAAATGAAACAAATATAATCCCTGGTATGTTGTTATTTGAATATAGAAGTACAGGAAAGATAAAATATAACTCTTTCTCGCATGCATGAATCTAAGTCGGCAAGTATAAGGGGCAAGTCATAGAGTTAATTAGCAAATTTTTCACTCCCAGAATTCCCAGACAGCTCTTTACCCCTAACAATTTTTTTAGTTAAACAGTAACAGGAGGGCTACACGTTGTCATGATGTGTCATTTTTGTTTTATCACAAAGGGCTTTTGTATCACAAATGGGGTGTATTTATTAAAGAGCACACTTGTACTTTGACTTCAGCCTTCTTTACGCTTCATCCAATTTTGTAACAGTTAATTAGTTTCTGATTTGAGATGTCACCAAGCATTAAGATCTTTTACACTACAGGAAACATTATAGTCAGGCAGGTTTTCTAGGAAACATAAATAAATACCTAGAGTGTTCTAACAACCGAATTGCTCATAATGAAAAACCAGCCAACACATAGAAAATAAAACCCTTCAGTACGCTACAATAGTGTTGGTTTGTCTATTATCTATGCTCAGTACTTTACTCATTACCTATTAGTTTTCTTGCCTGTTTCTCTTAAAAATGTTTTTCTTCACTACTGTCGTTTACCCCTAATGTGTACATTGTTTTCACATGAAGCCTCTGGGCTTCAAACTGACCGTGAGTTTCAGCTAATAAGTGCACTAATAATGGTCCTACTGGTCTTTACTTATTATCCAGTGCAAACTATAAACTAAAAATATACTGCCAGTTCAAACTGTTTGAAATTATTATTTTGCTGATCCTGTTCCAAATCAACAACACAAAGTCTCTGGTTAAGCTAAAGGTACTGAAAATCAATAGCAAAAATGTGTGTGTCTGAATGGACTTCCCAATCATGAACTTTACAGTCTCTATTTCAAACCCAAAGAGTCTCAAGTTATGTTTGTGAGTTATATTTGTATACCAGTCCTAAGGTTATATACACGGGGCATACTGTATTTACTAACACCTATTTTATAGGTGTGCGCAGGCCATTTCATTATGGTGTACACCTAAAGAAAAAAAATCTAGGCTAGGTTCACACTGGCATTTTTATACATGGTGTATCATCCTGCGTGCTGCCATTAGGGTGTGCCCAGGCACACCCTGTGTGCACAACTATGACCTATTTGATTTCACCCACCTTTCTCTGTCAGTTTTTTTTCCCCTGTGCTTTTTGATTCCCCTGATTTACAAAGGATTGATTAAAATGTCTCCCTGTTGAAATTAATCATTAACAAGGGCGCACTTTACAATGCTTTTCTATGAGGGTTCTTTCCATTACAAATAGATGTTTCTTTTCAAAAATATTTTTGGACTTAGGATAAATAACAGGACCAACTCCATAGGAAATAATGGGTTTATGCCAGCCTGAGGGTGGAGAGTTCTTTTCGTGGATAAAATGGTTGAACAGGTTAGTAAATAGGAGAAAACAGCGATATTGTTAAATATAGGCTGTTTCTCCTGCATTTACTAGTCAAAAAATGTGTCTGACTTTAATAAATGTGACATGTCACTAGTGTGGGATTACTTGGTAGAAAAGCAAGTTATTGCTTCCATTAAAACAGGGGTCCCCAAGCACCGCACGCTTCATAAGTTCTCCTGAAGTGCATCACCACCCACACCATGCACCGTGATTAATTATTCATACAGCATAAGGGTTTTCAGGATGTTCAGGAAAAGCAAGGCAGAAATGAAGATATCCTGTCTGTGAATCGGCTTGAGGTAAAATAATAGTTTTCTTGGAAAATAAACTAGACTGTTTGCTCTTTGTATAAACTCTTTCCCACATGTCTCAACTGAATTGTCAAGAAGACCTTACAGGTCCACTGCTAAACACTTTCTGCCAATTTCTTCGAATGACTTGCAGAGGAAGAGTGAGGATATGATTTTTTTTCTCTTACTGACCAGCAATCTATTTTCATCATATGTATTCTCTGAAAGGCAGCCATAAAACATATAATTTAGCCATTTGTTGTTGCAGAAAATCAATCAGATGGATGGGGACTCCTTGCAAATTCAGTGTATGGGGCAAAAGGTGACAGGTTGCACTGGACATATAAATCACAATTTGAGCTGCAACTCTTCTGAAACAATGTAACCATAGAAAGGCTTTTATTAAAATAGCTCAGAACATTGAATTGCCAGACATATTTTGAATACTTAGATTTAAGATATGCTGTATATTACATGTTTAGTATAGATTCAGTGGATTTCACATATATTGTTATGCAGATTTTATATATCAATTAAATTACTTTGTTGATAAATTTATAATAAAGTGTAAAAAGTTTAATTAACCATTCTGGACCTCTATAATTGTATAATTTAATTATAATGCTGTATTTTATATATATATATATATATATATATATATATATATATATATACTGTAGGTACAAATATGTTGTGGTATTGTATCTCATAGTAACCAATCAGAAACTTGCTTAAAAAATTCCGATATCTAAAACTCCTCATTGGTTGCTATGGGTTACCACACCAGGGCAATGTAGGACCTGTGTTTGTAGAATACTACCTTAAACATTTACTAGAGAGAAGATAAGTGTTTTTTTTTCTACTGATGCAATAGATAAGAAAAAACACAGGGTTTATGTGGAGGAGATTGCATTAGTACAGGAGAGTCACAATTCATCAGAATGATTTTTAGTGCATTAAACTTCTCCTAGCTTTATGCTATTGATTCACTATTATTCAATGTGAATAAACATGACTAGTGATGAGTGATGACAGTAATAATCGTCATCGGACCGATAATCGATGTTTGAAATCTTCGGATAGATTATCATTATCCGATAACGATTATCGCCGAAATCTCTCTCTCTCCCCATATCTTAGTGCCCCTCCTGTACAGTGCATCATCATGTCCAACATCAGTGCAACATCATGTCCACATTGCTCTCTTAAGCCCTGTCGCATCCGCTAATCATAACGAAAGCGGCACAGGCCAGATTGGATGTACTAAGGCAAGGTAAAGTTATGCTCCGAGTTGCTATGCCATGCAAACATCGGCACAGCCCCAGATGCCGCACGGCCAAGTTCCACCCCGTTGAACCATAAAAAGGGAGATATTATACATTAAAACCCGGTTGACTGCTGTCTCTTGACTAGCAGTGTAAGAGCCAGAAACACAGAGCCAGTTACAACCCCCTGCAAGCCGTATAAATAGTTACTGTACAATCAAAGAAGGATATTAAATCAATTATATAATACAATGAGAATAAAATGTATCACTAAGTTGCTACATTGTAAGAAATAAGGCAAAAAGTGTACTGTGCTGCCGGATCGTAGTGCCCCTCCTGTACTGAGTATGATCTCTCTCTCTCCTCCCGAAAGCAGTGGAAGCTGACACGGCAGAGGAACCACTCGATGACGATTTCCGTGACGGTTATTTCCAGAAATTATCGAATCATCGCAGGCAAACGATTAACATGAAAATTGTGCCGATTTCATGTTTGCGCGATAGTATCGAGCAACTCTAAACATGACCTATGCAATTTAAACTTAATCATTTGTGAATAGCCAATAATGTGCTCATCTCTTATCATAGTGTAAAATCGCCTGATCAATAAACTAGTTTATCAACTATGTAATAGTAAATGAAGATGATTGCAATTAATGGTTATATCACCAGGTGTCACTTTTTTGCACCTTTATTCAGGAAGGTAGTGGTCTTTTGGAAATTAAAGGACATTTTCTGGTTGTAAACTGATAATAATGGAGATTAGTAAATCATTTCTACTGCAAGAAACATTTAGTTAACAGTAATAAAACGAAACAGATAAAATACTACTAATAAGTGGATTGTTTCTTTTAAAACAGGGGTCCCAAAATTCCAGGCCATGGACCACTGCCGGTCTGTGAGCCCCTTGGCACCAGGACGTCTGATGGTGATGCATGCACAGAAAGTGCATCACCATCATGAGACTGGCAGCATATATTGATCTGCCCAACTTCCCATAGGTCTGTCATACCTTTGCTGGATCGGGGAACCCAGAAACCAGTCCCCGATTCAGCAAAGGTTGGGGACTGCTGCTTTAAAATATAGAAATAATTTAGATACTTTAGATACAGTTTAAAGTTAAAAAATGAGACATAGGTTGAGCAGTGTTTGACTGTGTATTTGTGAATTTAGTGTAGTTACAAGAAACTGAACATAAAACTGGGTTACTAGGAAAACAGTTAAAACACCCCCTCCTGTAAAACATTGCTTGATAGTAAGTCTGGCTGCATTATTATATTCTAAATGGCAGTATTTCTTTCTATTTTCACACTTGGTTGTGATTAATGTATTCAGTAGATAACATTCTATTTACTGGCAGGTGGGACATACCTTTTATTTATTATATAGAAGAAGGAAGAAGGCACAGGGCTTATTTAGACAATCATTCTATTTTAAGTAACCCTAAAGATATATTTTCTACTAACCAATACAGGTTTTGGTGAAACAAAATAAAATGCATTGGAATTTATTAAATTTGTGCTGGTCCACTAACCCATGGAAAGCAGTCAACAGTAAACATTTACAGTTTTGTTGAAAGAAAAATATTAAACTAAACATCTGATTGGCTGTTTTTTAATGGGTGTAGGAAATCTATAAATGCCAAAAAGAAAAAAATGAGTCATAGCATTCATATAATACAATATGGGCTTTCTTCATCTGCATTTTAAGGAGCTGAGTGCTGTATTTCTTTGTTTGGTCCTGAGACAAAAGCCAAATATTCGCCAATTTAATATTACTGTAAATTCTAAGCCTGGTCTAATATAGTATGACATCACCAAAATGAGGGCAGTATTACAGTAAGCATAAAGAAGAAATGTCCCAAGACTTCTGGGTCAATTAGAAAGCTGAAATTATTTTACTTCAAACATCTACCCAAAAGCCTTAGTGCTCTACCTTCTTTATGCAGTATAAATAATAGATTTTCTCTTAAATTTACACTCTACATTTTTTTCTCTTACAGGAAGTAGGAAGCATCATAGGAAAGGTTAGTAAAAGTACACATTCATTCTTTCATTTTCCATCACAGTGTAAAATTCTTTCCATCCGTAATTTTTCATTTTGGTTATTTTGTTTCCATAACAGAAAGGTGAGACCGTTAAAAAGATGAGAGAAGAGGTAAGAATATTGTTGTATCTGTTCTTATTACAAACGTTCATATGTCTGTCTCTCCGACATCAATGTTAAAAGAAAGGCAAGGGCATCACACAGTGGTCACAAATATTAATTTCTCCGTTTAGTTGTTATGAGTAAAATTGCTGTCCATTTCTACATTTATTGTATAACTCAGCAATAAAAAAGGAGAATTTTGAAAGAAAACAATGTAAGCTGGATTCATTCAATATAGTGAACTTTTGATATTGTTTTTCTTTACCTTAACGTGTGGTTTAAAGAAGAATGATGAGAAATAGAATGTGAAGGAGGTTGGCTTGTATATTTTCTATATTAATGGAATTTCTAAGTGAGTTGTTGGCTTTATCCAATTACCTTTTCAATTAGACATTTACATAATGTTACAGTTTCTTTTACATTGCAAAGAAAAAGTCTGCCAGGGGTTAAGTAATCATAAGTTGCGCATGTACTTAAAACCTTTGCTTTTTATAATGCAGAGATTTTACCCTACATGGACCACTGCAAGGAAATGCATCTGTTCCAGTTCTAAATAATATGTACTGTATGTACAGTATGTATCATTTTCTTTATAAAGCACCACAAACATACGCAGCACTGTACAATTCAGAATAAAAATAAAATACAGACATGGGAAATTGCATTAAATAATACAGTATAAGATCACAAGGATAAATCACTTTAAGTGCTATGTTGAGGATGATACAAGAGGTTGGAGGTCCCTGTCCCATAGAGCTTACAGTCTAAATGGGAGAAAGACTTACATACACAGACAAGTAATAAGAGCTGTAACAATGTGTTGAAACACAAGTCCATAAATAAAAATTATGCATAAATGGCTAAGTATTAAATGAAATACATACATAAAAATCAGTGATAAATATCAATGCTAGTGCCCTAAAAGGAAGGATTTCAGTTTGGCTTTAAAACTGCAGAGGGAATGTTCCTGGCAAAGATAAAGGGGCTTATAATTCCAGATGTGAGGGGCAGAGAGAGAAAATGGTTTAAGACGAGAAAGGGCAGTAGTGGTGTGTGACATGCAAAGCTGGTTGCTTTGGGAGGAGCCCAGTTGATGACGAGGAAAGTACGGGCATACGAGAGAGGAAATGTAGGGAGGGGCAACAGAGTGAAGTGACTTAAATGTTAAAAGGAGAACACTGTAAATGTTTGTTTGCTTACATTGAGCCAAGGAGCAGAGAGAGATTGGGAGAAAGACTGTCCCCTTCACAGAGAAAGGGAGACAATTCTGGCAGCAGAGTTTAGAATAGACTGAGGTGAGAAGAGGCAGGAAGTCGGAAGGCCAGATAGAAGAACACTGCAGTAGTCCAGGCGGGATAGGATGAGAGCACGCATGAGGGTTTTAGCAGTGGAGAGAGAGAGAGAGAAATGGGCAGAACTTTGCAATGTTGCGAAGAAAAAAATAGACAGGTTTTAGCAGTGGAAGAGATGTGATTAGAGAAGGAAAGAGCAGAGTCAAAAGACACCCCAAGGCAACTTACAGAGGTAACAGGGTTGATCATGGCACCATCCACTAGGAATGGAAAAGGTAGGAGTGGGACCAGGTTTGAGTGGAAAAATAATCAATTCCGTTTTAGCAAGATTTAATTTGAGCTGGTGCTTGGTCATCCATGAATAGATTGCCAGAAGACAGCTAGAAATTTGAGTCTGAGTTTCAGGTGTTAGCACAGGAGGGGATAGGTAAATTAGGGTATCATCTGCATACAAGCAATGCTAAAAACCAAATGAATTGATGATATCACCCAAGGAAAGAGTGTACAGGGAGAATAGGAGGGGGCCTTGGGGCACCCCCACCCTAAGTGGGAAAGAAGAAGAGGAGTCATTAGCATGGGAGACAAAAAAGGAATGATCAGAAAGATAGGAAGCCAGCCAAGATGCAGCTTGATTACGGACCCCAAGCACATGAAGAATTTGACAAACTTGCATTTAGCCATCAGAAACTTTACAAGGTTTCTTTAACAGTATCACCTTTTAGGTATGTGTGACTGGGGGAGAGGGCTTAAGACACCCCCTCTGGCTTTACTTCGGGGCTTCAGGCTGTTAACTAGATCCTACTCTGGTGTGTGTCTGTTGTATTCTTTTTTAACATCTTTCCTAGTAATCATCCTGCAGGTCTAGGAACACTTTGGTTCTCTCACCTCCTTCCATTCCAGAAATTACATGAGATCCCTATCTGTTTTACTTGAGGAGGTCATGCTTACCACCTAAGAATTTTCAGGGCTCAATGTCTAGGCTACTTTTGTTCTTAGCAGTCATAAACATGAGCCTATTTTGGTAAGATTATCTGATCTGAAGGGAATTACCAGTTTAGTCTCAACTAAATAATTTTTCCAAGGTATTCCTAGTTGAGATTATATGCTAGATGGTAGCATTACATATACATGCTTTGGTAATGTATTGGGACTTTTCTGCAGGATGGATGATTTTTCTCAAGACACTGGTTGTTTGGCTCACAACTCTTCCTTAACTCTTAAACCTGGATTAGAAATAAATAATAAAGGGTTATAACAACAGAATTTACTCACATGCATCAGTTAAAATATACTTACAACCTTCATAAGTAAATAGCAGGTGTTTACAGTATAAGAATCTTCTCAGTAGTGTTAGAAATGCCAACAGTGAATATCATGTTTAGTTCCTTTGCTGAAAATGCATCTTCTGAAACAGCATTCCCTAGACACTTATCACCCTGACTTAGAAATGGCAACTGAATTATCTGAAGTACCCCTTTATAGCTCTTCATAATTCATTATGTAATCTACTTTGCTAGTGCTTGCGTGAACCTGTTGCACTAAAAACTGCCTACAAAATTATCTAAATAGGCTAAATATGGACAAACTGGTCAACCAAATTAAAAAGTGTGGACAGTTTAACTCAGTTTATTTTTTTGAACATCTAAAATTCAGCAATGTTTTAACATTTTTATTAAAAGAATAAATTGTTTAATTTATAGTATTCTTCAGACCAAAATGTCAATAAGTAGCATATTGAGTAATTATAAAGAAATTATTATTCCAACAAGTGCTGAAATGGTGCCACTTGTGTCAAGTATATTCAGCAAATATACAGACCCCCAAAGTCTTCACAATCCTTGGAGTGAAACAGACAATCTAACATAGCAGTTATAATACTACTTGTATTCATTCAAAGGTATCTGAAGGTTCTAGGTACAAGTTTGAAATTCCTTTGTACCATATGAATAAAATACTATTCATTCACAAGTTTCTGAAGGTTCTAGGTACAAGCTTCAAATTCCCTTGTACCACATTCTCATACATATTATGAATGTATTTTCCTCCCAGCGTATCATAATTTTATATGCAATGCACATTTCAATGAGAAAAGATTTATTCTGAAGGTTTGTTGTTTCAGCTTGTATATGGGAATCATAATATTACACTTTATTTTCTCTTTATTAATGTTGTGCTTTAGTTTTATGTGCTACACAATAACTTGCTCTATATCAGCGTAATAACTGTTGTGTTTATAACATATTTATTTAGTTGACCAGTCTTTCATTCTCTTTCTGTTTTTTGACATTCCCCAAGTGCTTCTGCTTAAATGCCTTTAATCTTTGAAACTGAACAAACAAAATAATTTGTGTTACAAAATCACTTAATATCATTTTCTTCATACTTGACAAATGCTATAAGTACGGCTGTTCCCTTTTGCAGAGTGGTGCTCGAATCAACATATCTGAAGGCTCATGCCCAGAAAGAATCGTAACTATAACAGGACCAACAGATGCAATTTTTAAGGCATTTTCAATGATTGCACTCAAGTTTGAAGAGGTAAAATACAATCTGCAGAGAACCTATACCGAAATGTATTTCATTGGTATTTTTATGGCAAAGCATATATTATTTTGTTTCTAAGTTCTCTCTTGTTTGTTTTTTAAAGCTCCATAGAAATTACATAATGCACTGTTTAATGGCAAAATTCACTTAAATTCACTTCATTCACTTAAAGCGCTTTTAGCTGTAACAGTGTGGGAACTGAAATAATGGGTCAATTTGCAAGCTGTTTGATCCTTTCTTTTGCCTTCCTTAGACTATAGGGAGAAGCAATTGCTTCCCGTAATGCACATTAATGGCAAAGAAAAAAGAAAAGACCTTACAGTCTGGTCCCAAAGTGGATTGAAATTGAAAGAATAATTGCACACTTTCAACTCCGTAACTGTATAATTCAATTATGTATTGATGTCAATGTTTTAAATTTCAGAAGGTATACATTTCATTCACCGTGAGCTTCCTTCTGGTTTTTTTTTCTATTGCATCTTTATCTAAATGGTTATATATTATGCATTGCATAAGTTATAAATCTAGATATTGACTATGAGTAATAAAGTTAAAGGGTGTAAAATATATCATTATACATTAAAGTTATGATGTTGTTACTATATTTATATTATTTATAATAGCATTGGCAATTGGTTTACTACTTACATAGTTGAAATGACGCTATTGATGTACTTAGGAAACAGATGATAATGGTTGATTTCCATCAAGTAAAGTTGATTGTTCTAGTTTTTGGAGTAATAAAATTTGGAATATAAAAATATGATTAACTATATTAGATTAAGAAAAATGTTATCATGGCTTTACTAAAAGTTCAGTTTTGCTTGTAATAGTTACTACAAATTATATTGATTATGCCTGCACTTAACTATAGGCTTTAATTTAATTATCTACAATGACCCAAGAACCCCAAAGCTTTTGAAAATAAAAAAACTTTATTTAAAAGGTTACCAGTTAATATAGAACTGTTGTGCAATTTACATTAACAATGGAAATAGTTATTGTGACAACCCCAGGCTGCACCTTCAGTGAGGGCTCCTGTGCCCTGAATGCACTGCCTGTTGTACTAGGTTCCCTCTATTAATGAAAGGACCACAGAGTTCTGCCACTCTATTCCTTAAGCCTAATTGCTATAGTTTTGCCAGGAGGTCTGGGAACTTTGTACTAATCAGAGAAGCCCAGAGCTGCTCAATACTGTGTGCAGATTGTATACATATACACTCAGTAGCAACAGAGAGAAAAAAACATTTCTTATTGCATAGCTAAAAAAGATAATATACTGCTATCTATAAGGCTTTTAAAATGACAGTAGGTATAAAAATAAAGAGTAGAGTAGGAATTAACAAAAAGGGCCATCTCTAGAACATAGAAAGTAACACAATTCACTGAGTCCTCCAGCTGAAAAAAAAATGCCCAGTTTACTGTATAACTTCTATTCTGATCTAATTGGATAGACAAGAGAAAATATGAGACAGCAACCCTGTGTAGATATCTACAGGAAAAAATGAGGTCTGTAATTTGCATCCTCACAATGAACAATTCAGCATAGTTTTATTTTATACTTCTGCTTCCCATAAGAAAGTACCTAGGGACAGCATACATATATTAATGTAGATCTGGAATACTTATATTCAGTATGTTTTGTTTGAGGATTGGTTTAATGGAATCACAAATAAAACTGAAGGTTCTGCCTATCGGAAAACCACATTTACACAACAGTTAAATGCAGAGAAGAGATAAGGATCACTCAATCCACAGCCGGGAATGTAGAGAATAACGGGTGCCAGGAAGTAAGAGGCCCAAATATTGCAGACAAACAAACGAAGGTTCCGGCACTCCAAAAATGGTAAAATCGTCCAAATTTATTAGAACAAAGTTAAACTCCAAGCATCAGAGAAGGTAAAATAAAAGCTAAGAGCACCCTAAGAGTGCTTGGATTTTAACTTTGTTCTAATAAATTTGGATGATTTTACCGTTTTTGGAGTGCCGGAACCTTCGTTTGTTTATTTACACAACAGTCACTGGAAACAAAATTACTATATTTCGTTAGAGAGGCCCCAAATAAACTGTTTAACTACAAGGAACCTGCCTTCATTTTTTCCTAAAGTAAAAATGCTAAATATTAATCCTCTCAACTCATTTGCATAACATTAATTAAATTGTGTAATTTTAAAATGGGTCTTTAGGCCCCAAATAATGTTGAGTCAGTCTTGATGATACACATGTGCATAGATTGCTTTGTATAGACAGATTTATACAAAAATACACAATAGATTTAAGATTTATTTTTACTCTTTCAATGCAGTTGGCACTTTACCATCCATTATAAGGTAACAATGCAAACAAAGCTTCAAAGCATCCAGTTTAAAAACACCATGCAACCTTTTACTTTATGTTTATAGTGAGTGTCATTTTACCATAGCTTAAGCTCCCCAGATATACAGGTCACTGAACATTTCTTCAAGCTATATTAATGATCAGACTGCACACGGGCTCTTCAAAGAATTACAGGCATTTACTGTGATTTGTTGTTACCCCACAATTCAAGTTATTTCAAATTATTCATGCTGGGCACTGAACCTGTGAAGTTCAGATTACATAGATGTTAAAGACAGGAATGTCAGACATCATTACAATCTATCCTGTACCCATAAAAGAGGCGATGTGATTGTCCTGACACAATTAGAAACAGTTGAATGCACTGTACTTGTATTCTTCTAATAAATTGAAATTGGTTTATTTATGAGATGGTATAACTGATCTTTGAGACATTTTAATTGTTATCTTCTTAAATGATGACTATTGTAGACACCTGCATTTAATCTCACTTTACTAATTAACAATCTGGAGCTATTGAGTGCATTATCAGAAAACGAGGGATATATTACACATACTCATGAAACTATAAAAATGCATGTCAAGGAAACATAATAAGTATAAAATGTAGCAATTAAATGGATCACTTATGGATTCTGACAGCAAAAATATTGCCATTTCTTGCCTTGAAAAACACATTTCTTTTCAATGAAGTCTAGGAATGTTTTTGTCAGGATCCAGATTTCTGTTTGCCTTTTTCCACTATCCCTAAGTATCAGTATCCAGAGTCTTGTCTTTGTTCACTATCCCTAATTCTATTTAAACGATTCACACCTCCCCCTTCTAGTTTCCTTTCTAGACGTATCTTTACCCCACAACACGAACCTTTTAGTCTGTAACTCACAATTCACAGAGTCCCAGCAGTCTGCAA
>WMED01012298.1:0-14876 GCA_019650415.1 Pipa parva
TCCTGTAGATATCCTCAATAGATGGCAGTTGGATACCAATGGTTCTTTGCGCTAATTTGACTACCCTTTGAAGAGCTTTCCTGTCTGTGGCATTGCAGTTACCATACCAGGCAATAATACAGTAGGATAGTATGCTCTCAATAGAGCATCTATAGAAGTCCACCAAAATTTGTGTGCAGACATGCTCTCTTTTGAGACACCTAAGGAGATAAAGCCTTTGATGGGTTTACTTAGGGACGTTGAGGAGTTAAGAGACCATGTTAGGTTACTGGATAGGTGTATACCTAGGAATTTGATGTTTTCAGGACTGGGGGGTGCTTAACTTTTGGCAGTTGATTGATCCATGTTATACTTGCCCTTTGAAGTGGCACCCTCCTTTTGTACAGTCATTTCTCTGCTCTCTCTGTCTCTCTTCACAGATGGAAAAAGTATTTAGACATGATTTTTATTTTGCTGGGAAAAAAGAAAACATGAATCTTAAAGGGTCACTGAAGCATGTAAAAAGTGCTTTCCATTAATTGGCCACATAGTATTATGTAACAAGTGTTAAAATTACAGGTTTAGGCTTATCAATTTTGCAGAATAGTCATAGCAATTAAATAATAAACAAGCACTTGGTGCAGAGGCTCTTAGTTAATGTTTCTTTTCTTTGTTTACAATTGGTATTTACTTTTTAATATTCAGGGTTCAAGACTTTGAAAACACTATTGATGTGGAAATAAGGGGAAAACTCTGACTTTTTGTTGATCACATTGGAGAATCTAATTTCTGGTTTTGTTGAATCACATAAAGCCTGTGCCATTTTATGGCTAAATGCTTATTTTTCTGTTATCTGAAATTCTTCTGCTTGCATTTACATATCTTCTCATTGGAGAGATCTAAATTGACTTTAAATTTGTATGAAAAAAAATGAAATGGGATTTTAAATAATACAGGTTCTAAGTAGAAACTGTTTCCCATTAGCTATCTTGTATACTTTGTGTAATGTATGTAAAAAAAAACAAAATAAAATGCATTTAAGTTTACAGTAGCTTTACATCTTTAACTAGGCTGATTGACTGTCCAAGATATTTAAGGAGTGTAATGATTTCTTTCATCTGTAGTTGTTTGCTTTTAGTTTATATGGAGTAGTGATCCTGCATTGTTTTACACTATAAAATAAACTGTATGGTAGCAGATTTCCCTTCCAGCCTTTAAAATGACTTCAATGTTATCTTAATTTGGTTTGTCTAGAAGAGATTTACCATGGTAGCGGTTATGAAATGATTGTTGCTTGCTTTGTATCCCATTTTCTCCCTGGGAGCTGACGTGCAGTGCTGGTTCTTTCACAGTAGTATAGTTGTCTTGCTTTATCTTAAGAATTGCACAGAGCCTTAGCTGTTTAAGTTTATTTATTCTATCTGCATATATATAATGGGACAGCTGCATTAAACATGACTGTTATCCTATTTTCAAAATCCACTGTTAATCTTAACGGATTCCATACCTTAACTTTCTACATCAGCTTAATTCACTATATAGTGATGAAAAGCATTGGCGTTTTGTCTAGCAGACTGTAAAATGTTTACATGCTTTTCTTATATGGTTATATCCTAAATCAGTCAGTACAGCTTTGGCAATGCTAACTTTACTCCACACAGAGAACCTTATTAATTAACATTTCCAAATATATTAATTGATGTAGGCATGTCCATATTTCTCTATCAAAATTATCATAGTTAAATGAATAGACAAAGATTATTCATTCAGTTGGTGATGATATGCACGCAGTCCTTGAATGACAGTAGTACATAGGCCTACTCTATGAACTTTGCATTTGGTGTTTAACACATGTGACCACATTTTTTATGGAGCTGTTTGTTCAGTTGTCTGGTTGAATGGCCTGATTCACTTATCACAGCAATCTGATATGTGATGGTGGAATTGTAAAACTTGTGAGTTTTAGATAGCGTGTCAAGCCATAAAGGGATATATTAAAGGAGAACTAAAGTGAAAAAAATAAAAAAACAGTTAAAATACTTACCTTATACAAAACCGGTTGATTACAGTCACAGCATGAGCTGTGCTGTAATTAGCCGGCTCCCGATGCTTCCCCTGATGCTTCTACACAGCTCTGGCTAACTGGCAGCCAGTGCCGCAGCTCCTCCCATCCTGTTACACTTTGGGTGTTTCAGGGCATAAACATCATCACATTCATTGCAGGGGCCAATGAGAACGCTCCACGCAATAAGCGTGATGATGTATTAGGCCGGGGAAGGAGACGGAGGATCTGCGCTTTCTTCTCAGTCAGCCAGCGCACTGTGCAGGAAGCGTCGGGGGAAGCATCAGGAGCCGGCTAATTATAGCACAGCTCATGCTGTTACTGTAATCTACTGGCTCATTATAAGGTAAGTATTTTAACACTTGTTTTTTATTTTTTCACTTTTGGTCTCCTTTAATCCCAAATAATTTTACTTAATTACTGCTTCTGATAAAGAGAGATGTCCAAAGGCAGAAAGTTTTGTGTTGATAAAAGATTACCATGCTGCACTGATGCAAAGGTAGACTGCTAGAGAAAATATACATTTTAGTTACAGTTCAGCTCATAGTGGGGACCCACACTCAGGCTGTGGTAATATAAACTATGCAGAGATACATTATATTTGTGAATAGGTAATTGATGGTCCTGAGCAGAGACAAAACTATAAGCTGTGCAACATAGTTGTACCTCAGAACTGGCATCAAAGTTCTTTTAAGGAGATGTTAAAAGTGATTAGTAGCTATGGTAGATCAAATGGCAAGGCACTTCTCTGTAACATGTTGGTAGAGAAGGCAGGGAAGCGCCATATTGCTAAGGGTGACATGAAGCCCCCGAAAGCCCAGTTTATAAAAGATGCCTGCAGTCCACAGAAAGCGAGGACACAATATATTAAAATCGAGAATTAAAACTACCTCATTAAACACACGTAATATTTTTACAGTTACTACATTGAAATACTGCTGTGCCAATCCAAATAGTGATTTCCTTTTTATGGTGTTACTGGTTATTTGAAATCACTTTATTTACTCTAATTATCCTTGTTAAATAAGGGGTCTGGAGATGTATATGGACTTTGATGGTAATGCAACACTTTTCATGCCTAGAAACTGATCAAACCCTGTTTAAAGGACAACTTAAGTTCATAGGGTGTTCTGGAGTGCTAAATTTGAGCCAGCCCATGATTAGCTAAATTAGCTCTGCCAGCCAGGCAAGAGGCTTGCCCATTAGCCAGCTGAGCTTTTTGTTTTAATATTGAAACAAAGAATACAGTGCCACCACTGCGGGAAGTTTGGAATTCCCCACCCCCAATGAATGTGCCATGACTATGTCACAGACCCTCTCTATGCATGTGTAAGATGGATTTAGCCTATCTGGTTCATGTAAACCTACTTGACAAGCAAAAACAGAAGGCATGCACATAAACTGATCAAAACTCATTCAAGATGCATTAAAAACACAGCTTAATAAAACTCATAATATAACGCATTTGTGTACAACACTATACATTTCTGATAAATCAGTTTCTGTAAATCATGTGTTCATGCACCTTTAATTTGAGCGTTTATTGCCTTTTTACCATCCCTCCAGCAATGACCTTCAGTTAATGTAATCCATTCCCAAGTAGCGCTCCTGTTGCTGTTGGTTTTCCAACATGCTGGAAAATCAGTTCTAGAGCTGGCCAGTGCATACTGATGTTCATCAATAAAATATCAGATCACTGTGAAGAACTGTATATTTGAAGCAGTTTTTTAAGTATTCTGAATTTTTTTATTTGGAAGTGTCACATTTTTGCCTTAATTTCTGAAAAATCATACTATGAATATCTCACCTATACATTAACATATTTGGCTGCCCAGATCAGCCAGTTTAGACCAAATTGATTGCTTACATGTGCATATTAGGTTGCTCTCTTGGAGAGAACCAGTGATATGATTGTGATCTGATCACTGTGTTTTGTCCTCCCTGAGAAATTCAAACTGAACAATTGCCCAGGGCCCCTTGTGTGGCAAGTGTGCATTAGCAGCATGAAACAGATTCTGCCAGTATCTAACCGTACAAACATCTAGCCCAGGTTTCCCTTTAACAATCACTGCTATGCTGCCTGTATACTCCTATAACCTAAAAATAATGTTGAGTCTGTAGCACTGATTTCAATTTTTTAAAGATGGCAAGTGCTATATTTGGTCTTATTGGAGGTGGTGCTGGTTAGGGGAGGGTTAAATTAAGTGATCTGGGCCAGCTTTGGTTACCCTGCTACATTAAATGTATATACTATGCAAAAAATATTTAAATTCACAATGCACACTATTTTGCCTCTGTGATCCCTACTAGTGAATAAGCCAGTGAAATTCAGAGACCTTCTAAATTAGCATGGAAGGGAGATTTCACAGATGGGCTTCAGGGGCAAAGTAAAGTGGTGGGGGTGCCAGTTCATGTTTGCCCAGAGCCCTACTTTGTCTAAAACTGGACCTCGCAAACATAAGCAAGCTAATTATTTACAGTGTTCCACTCCTGACATTTAAAGCACTTCATCCCATTGCCCCTCCGTACATTCCTTGACGTCAACTGCCCTCCTCCCAAAGATACCAGCTTTGCATGCCACACACCAATACTGCCCTTTCTTGTCTCAAACCCTTTTCTCTTTCTGCCCCCCACATCTGGAATTCTATACCCCTTTTATCAAGAATATTCCATCTGCACTTTTAAAGCCAAACTGAAGTCCTTCCGTATGGTGCACCAGCACTGATTTTTATGTATCTATTTTATCCTTAATTAGTTATTTATGCTTATTATATGTATTTATTGACCAGTGTTTTAGCACACTTGTTACAGCTCTTTTTCCCCTCTTTCTGCGTATGTAAGTCTTCCTCCCATTTAGATTGTAAGCTCTACGGGGCAGGGACCTCCAACTTCTTGTGTCAGCCAGCCTAGCACTTAAAGTGTTGTATCCTTGTGATATTATACTTGTTTTATATAAGGCACTTTTCCCATGTCTGTACTATAATTGTATTGCTGAATTGTACAGCGCTGTGTAATTGCCTGTGTGTGCATCACCATCAGGTGGCCTGGTGCTAAGGGGCCTGCTGACCAGCAGTGTGCCACAGCCCAGCATTTGGGGACCCCTGCTATATATTACTTGCAAAAAAAAAAAAATTAAATTCCTGATTTTTTAATTTATTTATTTATTTTAATTTTGAGATTTTTTTTATACATCTGTTAAACAAACCCCATCCTAGTCCTGTTATTTCCTAAGGAATTTTAGATAATACACATTCATTAAGGGCCCAAGAAAGCCCAAATTATATGCAACTAGCAGAGAGAGTTTGGCAACACATGCCAATAAAAATTAAGAATTCAACCTTAAATATGTCATTTTTACTGCATCCTAATAGCTACCATACAAATAGAGATATTTTATTTTATTTTGTTTATTTTATTTGTCAAAGCAACAAGAATAAAATATATAATGTGTCTTGTGTTTGGATAAAAAAGGCACTTTTGGATAGGTCCCAATTGGTTTTTAAAAGCGAACTAAAGCTCATTCTGCCTAGGGAAGATTCTTCAAATTCTTTTGTTTTTATCATTTTTGTCAATTTAGTGTGTTTTTGGACGCTCATAAAGTTTTCTGCTTAAGATTTATTTTTTTTCATGAAACTACATTTTCACCACCTATACATGTAGGTGAATATGCCCAGGTATTCTGGTGACTCCATAGATATAAATGAGGATTGAGAAATGGAGTGGTAAGTGGCCCAATTGAAATACTCCAAATTTGCAGGAAACTGTTTCATGTAGATAGACTGCACGTGTAAATGTTTCAGTGCACGTTCCATATAAAACAACAAGCTTTATGCTTGGCTAACAGGTTACATAATTACGTTGTTTGGTGCTATCTTGGTGGCTGTTAATAAAATGCCTTTTTTTTGTTTATTTATTTTTTTTTACCATAAGGAAGTTACTTACTGTAAGTGACAAGTATTGTCATTTTAATGCTGAACTGAGATTGAGATTGCCTATTTGTAGCATACTGTTGTGTTTGCCTCAGTAAATATACACAATACATGATAACATATCATTGTGACTTGCAAAAGCAAGGTCTCTCGTGAAGGGCAGCCTCCGTTTGGGGAAATAACAACAGCCAGTTCCATGCTGTTTAGAGAGAGAACTTGTTAAGTTTTCCCAGCAGGGACTTTAAGATTTGACCTTGTAGGCCACAAACCAGAGTGTTGTAGACTCATCTTCTGTACAAGGACAATCACGCATACAATAATGTCTTGAGTGGGAAAGTTTTCATGTACAGTGTGTCACAGACCACTTGACCAATTCCAATTTGTCCTGCAATAAAGGTGGATGTGAAATGTAGAATAGATAAGATCACTTTGTAACATATTGGATTTAGCAGCTATACTTGTTTCTTGGGTTTTAAGTGCTGTCGCATAATAGGTGTCTACCCAGCATGCAATGGTATTAAAGTAGTCCAGGAAATGGATTTAGTCAATAGCTATATGAATGGAGTGAACATCTTCCAGATTGCAAAGTAGATGTTGCATATTAAATTGGCAACATTTTATCCCCACTAACCATATCATTTACTTTATTTTAAAAATGCTTTTTGCAGTTTTCCCGAAAATTGGGAAAGGTTACAGTCATGGGCAGTAAGGTATCTTTAAAGGGCCTGTTTTAAAGGGCTTTCGGTATGGATTGACTGTTTCGTTGTCTGCCATTTTTCATGAATTCTAATGTCACATACTTGTTAAAATTATTTATAGTTTTATATATTAAAAAAATGTTGCTGTACTGAACTATTAAATGATCTAAGCATAGGGCAGATCCCACACAGTATTTCAAACCATTGCTGCGTGTCTGAGTACCTGTTAAAAGCAGCTCACCTGTCCATACAACCACCTGTCTGTAAGATTTTATATTTCCTGACTACTTGCTGTATATATTAGCCTTCCGCAAATGCTTACACTGCTTATGCAAGCAGTAAAGGAATAGAGAACAGGTGAACAAATGCAAGTTTATTACTTTTTATAATTACAGTGTTTGCCGGTGTATAAGATGAATGGGCGTATAAGACGACCCACAACTTTTCCAGTTAAAATATAGCGTTTGGGATATACTCAACGTATAAGACTACCCCTCTTCCAACCCAAATCCTGCTTGGATTGGTCAGCTATCCCTGCCTGCCCAGCCCTCCCTGTCTCCAAGATTATCAGAGCACAATCACACTGTGCTGCCCCTACAAGCCCCTTCCCACACTGTGCTGCCCCTACAAGCCCCTTCCCACACTGTGCTGCCCCTACAAGCCCCTTCCCACACTGTGCTGCCCCTACAAGCCCTTTCCCACACTTGTTTCCCCCACAAGCCCCTCCCACTCTGTGCTTCCCCCACAAACCCCCCTCCCACACTGTGCTGCCTCCTCCTTCCTGCTCCCTACTTTCTGAAGGAGGGGGGTGCTACCTTAGTGCTCGCCCCCTCCTTTTCCCTCTCCTTATCTAGCTCCTCCATTGCCGGCTGTCTGTGCTGTAGCGCTGAGCTGAGTGCTATAGCGATTCCTCTCACCAGCACAGATTAAACTTCCTGTCATTCACAGGAAGTTACATTAATGCTGGAGGAGGAATGCTGTAAGTTGTAGCACTCAGCTCAGCGCTACAGCACAGACAGCTGGCAACTGAGGAGCTAGGTAAGGAGAGAGACACATGGTGTATAAGACCACCCCCAACTTTTTAGATGATTTTCGGGGGTTAAAAAGTCATCTTATACTCCAGCAAATATAACATATTTGTTAATATATTCAGAGTGAAATAACTCTCTAAAACTTGAAATAATAAACATTGGATTCCTTTTGTACCTGTGTTGATCTCTGTGGATTCCTGGAAGTGATTGCCCTTACCGTAATTCATACTGTGAAAGTCGTAAAATTTTCTCCATGCAAAAACTTTATTTTAAACACAGTTGATTAAGGGGTAGAGGCTTTACAACAGCTGAGTGATTCATCTGCATATCAGAGGCTGCTTAAAGAAGAACCAAAATGCTTATTAGACTAGGGGTGATTCTGCAGGTAATGTGCTAATATACTTAATAATGCTATTCCAGCTCTGCCTACTGCTGGATTATCACTCTTCTTTTCTTCAGTTATCTGCACTGTGATCTCCTTCACGTGATTAAGTGCTTAATCAGTATTATGAGCTGTTACTGCTTCAGCACTTGCTCACATCAGTGATGTTAAAGAGGAGGCATGAACCACAAAAGGATCACACTGGAAGCACAAGGCAAGAAGATTGATAATCCAAGCAGCAGGAGGCAGAGTTGGAAGAAAGATCAGCATCAGTAAGTATTTTAGCATGTTAACCTTCAGATTTAACCCTACATCCAAATGGTCACAGGAATTATGGGATATATAACCATATAGAAAGTTGAAAGTTAATTTTCATGGAGTCAGAAATTTTGTCTACCTTCTTGTTGTTCAGTCATCCCAAATTCTTTAAAGAGATCAACTCTCCTCCAGGCAGTTACCTTGTTGCTAGAATAGGCTGTTTATTTGAACTTTTGGGTTAGTAGTTGGACACACTTATGCAATAATTTGTTATCTCTTTACTATCTTATTTGAAAGATACAAAGCACTAGATATGCATTATGAGACACTTTGAATGGCATGCTTTTTAAAAATTGCTTATTATGGACATACCCTCTCTTTATTTTTATGCCTCCCACAATTTGAATTGCAAGCCCTAGTCTAGCCAATACATAAGAAGAGTTAGTACACTATTGAGCTAATTGATAAGTTTGATGGGGAATACTATCTCTAGTGATGTGCTGCCTCCATGGGGGCAATGTTCACACCTGTTTAGACCATCTTGCACATGGGTTGCATTTGGAGGTCAGAAGCCTTTGTTGTCTCTATATCTTTTCTTAAAACTGCTACATTACAACCTTGCTTATTAAATTAACAAGAATTGCTGTGGATACTCAATCTTATAATTGCTGAGGTCAGCATCTCGAAAACCCACTGCTATTAATGCCCAAGTATACTTATTCATAAAAAAAGTTATTCAGATCTTTTATAATAACTTACCATCTACCATATAAGATCTGAATAACTTTTTTGTGAATAAGTACCTCAGGGCATAAGACAAATAAGACTTCTATAAACTGTGCTGGATCTGTACTGTGTTTTTATGTGATTAATTAAGGAACATATGTTTTAAGTTGTTTTTTGTTTTTATTTTTTATAATACATGGAGTTTTGTTGGATTCCTTTTATTGTTTCTAGGTTAAGGCTTTGCCAAAAAGATAAAAGTTGCCACTCAGATAATTGAATGCCAAACTAATATTAACTTCCCAAGTAAAAAGTCCCCATTCTTTTTGGAACTAACATGAAAAAAGAAACCAAGTTTCCCAGCTCTGCATTATCTAACCATTACCTGTTTTTTTGTTTTTTTTTTTGTTTTTTTGTTATTAACAAATAAAACTGTTTTATTTTGAAACTGGTGTCATACTGAGTTTTACCATTGTCTTACAATAGGAAACCATGGGGAAGCTTCATGTTTTGTTCTTCTGTGAAGCAAAATAAATGTCCTTCCAGCGCTATCTTTAGTGAAAAATCAAATATGTGGATTTTAAAGAACAGTAATAACAAAAATGAAATACCCCAAATGCCTTTATAGATACTATATATTTCATCTGCACTTTCAGAGATTTCTAGAAAGTATCCTGTGTTTTTCAAAATATATTTTCTTTCCCTTTGTTGGGCTAAAAGGTATACTTAATGGGACACTAAAAGCTTGTAAAAAAGGGATCTCTCATTATTGGCCACTTAGTATTAAGTACAAGTGTTAAAATGAGAGGTTTAGGCTAACCAATTTTGTACAACAATCATGGCAAGGGAAGAAAAAAAAAAAAACATTAACTTGGAGCAGAGGCTCTCACCTACTCCTAGCCTCTCCTTCTGTTATACCTGCGCAGGCTGCTTCTTGCGTGCAACATTTGAATTACTAGCAATTTTATTAGGAGGGAGCATGCTCAGTTAGTGAGCATAGCCCTTCGCTAAGGTACAAAGCGCTAGGATTAGCTGAAAGCCTTTGCTCCAAGTTCTTTTCTTCTTCTGTTGCTATGACTATTCTGCAAAATCATTAAGCCTATATCTGCCATTTTAATACTTGTTGCACTTACCGAAATACTTTGTGGCCAATAAATAGAAAGCTTTTTTTTTGCAGGCTTTATTGTCCATTTAAGGCTGTGGTCACACTAGCTGATTTTAGTACTTGTGATTTTCATACACTTGTTCTGCAATACACTATTTTTTGTACTTGTGCAACAGAGAAGCTAGCTGCTAACCTGGGAAACCGACTCGCAAAGACCATTTTCTCCGAAGGTTACTACCATAAGCGCAAATCGTTTTCTGCTGAGCTGGAAAAATAGTCTCCATTGTTTCCAGTTGGATAATCCACACAGGCTGTTGTGTTTTGCAAGACAGACAATAATGAACCTAATTTAACCTAACATAGAGAACAATGGGTCTGTGGAGGGGTCTGTTCACCTGACAGATAAAAGATGGTTGCAGTCCACAAAGAGAGAAACAAAATGAGAAAAAAAAAATCTTGAATAAAAGACTCGAACATTTTTATGAAGAACTGTGTACAAATAACTGACATTCCCAGTTGTTCAAATGGGGTATTTTCTTTTTGTGGTGTAACCAGTCCTTTAAAGAATTGGATTAGTGTGGCTGTTATTCCTTTGCCGAACTGTGAATGTGTCCTCTTGGAAGTTGTTGTTCTTTTGTGTGCTGATTGCAGCAAACTGAGCTTTCTGTGCACTTTGGGGGTAATGTATCAAGTGGTGTTATTGTTATCGCAATGGTAAAAACTGACACTTACAAATAACTGCTATTTACCATTAAAGGTATGCCTAATGATAACTTAGATTCTTGCATAAAAATGTTAATTTGTTTTTTTTACAGTAATTATTGATTTGTGTAAAAAATACTAGCAAAATGTTTGCAATTCCAGTTTGTGTCCAAGGGGGGAATTCACCATAGTGCGAAGTGAGCTCTGGATCCTTCGGCTTACTTCGCACAGACTGCTATGCGCTCGCTGATTTCCTGCATGTGGACGTCAGCGAACACTTTAAAGGGATTCCAGTCTCGGCGACGCAACTCAAGTGGTCTCGCCAAGACTGAAATCCCTTTAAAGCGTTTGATGATGTCTGCGTGCAGGACATCAGCGAGCGCATAACAGTCTGTGCGAAGTGAGCCGAAGGATCCGGAGCTCACTTCGCACTATGGTGAATTCCCCCCCAAATGTTAGCAATATCCATACACAAATGGTAAATGCTAACATTTTGGTAATATTTGGACACAAACAGAAGTTGCTAACATTTTTACACAAATGTGTAACTGCTTCTATAACGCCAGGGTTCAGGCAGGGGTTCATTTTACTTCTTATAACAATCTTAAAATTGTTCTAAGCTTCATACATCAGTTGCGACTGGTCTTAAAGGAGACCTAAAGTGAAAAAATAAAAAACAGTTAAAATACGTTATACAGAGCTGATTGATTACAGTCACAGCATGAACTTTGCTGTAATTAGCCGGCTCCTGATGATTCCCATGTCGCATCCTGCACAGCGCGCTGGCTGACACAGAAGCCAGTGTGCAGCTCCTTCTTCTCCTTGCCCAGCCTTATACATCATCATGCTCATTGCGAGATGCGTTCTCATTGGCCCCCATAATGAACATGATGATGTCTGAGCCCTAAAACACCCGTGGTGTAACAGGGTGGGAGGAGCTGCCAGCGCTGTGAAGAAGCGTCGGATGAAGTATTGGGAGCCGGCTAATTACCACAAAACTCATGCTGTGACTGTAATCAACCAGTTAGTTCTGTATAAGGTAAGTATTTTATCTGTTGTCTTTTATTTTTTCACTTTAGTTATTCTTTAAACACAGATTTACTCAAAAATAAAAAAAAAAAGGCGCAGCTAGTGCAAAATAGACGTAAAGTGAATAATAAATTTTTAATAAGTGGACGCAAATTGCTTTGCACTCATTTTTTATGTTAACACCACCTTATACATTTTTCCCTAAATGTATTATCTAAAGTTCTTTCAAAGACAGCTGGAACATTAGTTAAGGCTGCAACAATCGGAGAGAAAAAGTAAACCTAAAGCAATACAAATTCAGACTTTACAGTGTAAGTAAACCCTGTATATAAATAAAGCTCTCTTTACCTACTGTCAACCAATAAATTGATTAAGAAATTCGAGACTCGCCCCTTAACTCAGCAGAGCTCAATAATCCCTCTGCAACTGCATTGTTCCAGTGATTGTTTCCTGCTATGGGCAGTATAGTATTAATGGCACGCCTCCTCCACTAACTGACAAGTACAGGTTGTTGAACAGCTCTTATCTGCAGGACAGGTCTTATATTTGCATGCTCAGGGCTATAAACAGGCTTTTCAGATAGGAGAGGGGGAGGAGGAATTTTGTCTCTCTGTATAGTTTGTGATTTGACTCTGGGGGCAGAGCTAATCGGCACTGCTAAGGAAGAGTCTGTACACAGAATGGGAGGGGGGAGCAGGGCTGTTTGATTAAGAGGTGAGAACTCCTGATCCCAAAATCATTTTTATATTTTAATGTTTAATATTAGGTTTATACTTTATAAATGTAAAATACATGTATAGTTTTGTCCATAACTTTACTTACACTTTAAATGTCACAAATTTAAATAAACTAAACAATATTGGAAAACTGCCTGATTTTATTTATATATACAATACAATGCAATACTTGGTGATACCTTTGTTATTGCACTATTTGTTTTAAATTTTGAGAGGTCTCTCTTTGTATTGCTTGTGACTTGATAAAGAAGACAGGATGGACCTCTCGAAAGCTCATCTATTTAAAATAATGGTTAGTCCAATTAAAAAAAGTATTGAGTATTGCAATACTCAATTTTTTGCATCTGTGGACAAACACGACAACTCTATCTTAACAAATATATATATATATATATATACACTGTGTATATGTATGTACATGTATGGAGAACAGGAAGCCATATTTAGCAGGAAACTGTAATTTATAGTTATATGAGCATAAAATGTAATTGCAGTGTCTCTACCAATCACTTTGTTCCTCTTACTCTGCAGTAGATTATTACTGTGGATCCCTTGTATTTTATCACCTTTGTCTAAAATGAACTTGGCAAGCGCTCCCACTTTGACCCGACATCAGGCCTTAAATTTGCCATCTCTTGTGTGCCATCCTATTCATTACCATAAGATGAAAATTGTGTGCCTCCCAAACTGCCCATGCATGCTTTTGTCAAGTGCTTTGTACACACTCCCCTATTGAAGAGAAGCCATTCCTTAAAAGGCCATTCATTTAGCGCATTAGCATTTAGTAATCCTTCATTTGGGACCACCGGGTAATCATTCTGGCAGCATTTATAAACTTTCTTCTCTGCTTTAGCTGAACAGAGGGATAAGATATAATGGACAATGTGAAAATCAATGTCTGTTCCAGTCTCCTATTATTAAAGCAGATCACTCTTCACACAACTCTTTTAAAGGTTTTGTTTTTTTTAGAGAAAATGTCATAAGAGCTACAGGAGGGAGGGAGAAATCAAGCAAAATATCTGGAGGAATCAAATTGGCTGGACATGATACAACAACTTTTCCCTTTTTTCCTATGTAAATTGCTTTTTTTTCTCTCCCATGGCATCCCAAATAGAAATGACTCGGCCCATTTGCCTTTTAGGGCAATTGATGAAAACGTATTTACAGAAGGATAATTTCAGCTCAGTCTCTGTGGTCAGTATTATACTTGGAAATGTTTCTTCTCGTTGGATACAGAGAAATTGTCCATCTTTTCAATTTTAGATGCATTTGTCAAAAAATGTTATTCAGAACCGTCATGAATTATTCCTACAATGTGTCGCTGGATTTCTTTTTTTTTTTTTAACCTGTAATTTAATGGGTTTTTTTTTCTTCTTTATCTTTTATACTTCCTCAGCTTATTACTTTGTGAGGAACCAAAGTCAATTGCTTTGAAATCACACAAACCTCAACAAGCACTGGACATAAGCGGATTGTTGTTTCTGTAACATATTTATACAGTTTAATATATATATATATATATATATATATATATATATATAGCATTGCTGCAGGAATATTGCTGTCAGTTGGAAAACTAATGACTGGTAAATGAAGCTATCCCCTGTCCAATGTTTTGAATGGATGTGTATGTTAATTTCGCAGTGAATCAAGGGCTGAACACTCTTACAATGCACAATGCTTAATTTATTTTCTTGTTTATATCAGGTAAATAAAAGAGTTGGGAATCAATTCCAGTCCAAGGAGTTATATATTATGACTGTCTCTGCAGAATCTGTATGTATGTTTTATGGGATATTTATTTTTAAATAAAATTCTGTTAAATAGTATTTTACAAAAAAAAAAAATATATATGTGGCGTTTTTTTCTTTTAGTGACAAGTCTCATGAATAGTAAATGAAGGTGGTAGGCAGTAGAAGAATACAGTCTAAAACCAATATCATGTGAGGGATTTTATTGCATTTTTTTGACAGTGCCAGAGTGCCTTGTGAGGTCTCCCATTTACTTACCTAGCAGCCATTGCTGTATACTGGAATAGTACTGCAGCAGTTGATAGGAAAACAGTGGACTTGAGTTGCTTTGTTGCTGTGAAAAAATTGCAATTCAGCAGTGCTACCTGGATGGGCAAAAACTACAACAGCTAAAAGTGCTTCTGCTGACTTGGAACTTGGTCAGACTAGTTCAGGGGTCTCAAACACGCGGCCCGCCGAACTATTCTGTGCGGCCCGCAGACTGATCCAT
>WMED01012299.1:0-14876 GCA_019650415.1 Pipa parva
GGCCCAGCCTCACCCAGACTCTACCTCCAGCGGCCCCCGGGTAAATTGAGTTTGAGAACCTGGTCCCTGGCCTAAGTGGAATGGAAAGAAAAGCTTACCAGTACTGACCAGGTAAATTAATGGTCTAGTGGGCACTTTGCATTGTAACTGGGTTGTATATATAAACATGCTGTTGGAACTTTTTATTGGGTTACACGTTATATACCCATATACCAAACATTCAGAGTATTTAAGGGTATTTATTTAAACTAAATGACATACATTTACATGGTAGAAGGAGCATTGCAGTAACATTTGGCTTAATTTACTATTTACCGCAGATCCTGAGGCTATTTTTTGCTTTGTGGCTTACTATACCAGCATAGCAATTATTATACTAACAATATGTGCCACTGAAGTTGCCGCTGGAGGCTGCCATCTTTTCTCATGTTATCAGATCTTTAAATCCATAATAAAACACTTTAGGGGGATATTTACTAAAGTCATTCCTCGCAATTCGATCCATTTCACCCCTTTTCACCCATTTGTCACCATTTTTTTAACGCCTTTTCCTTCTCCCCTTATTTATGAAAAGTTGGAAAAAATTTATCAATATTAACATTATTTTCAATTAAGCCCTTTGACATCGACCTACCAGGGAAAACCTATACATTTTAGTAAATACAGTATGATCCTCTGTTTTCAGTTTAAAAGTGACAATAAATTGCACAGAATGCTTCATATTAATATTTCCTCATGGCGGGTTATTGTGTAAAGGAGGCTGACTTGAGGGTGACGCCATTTTATTTATCAAGGCTATGAAGTCTACTTTCTAAAAATGCAATGCCTTTCTGTGATCACGTTAACATTTGGTTAGATGAGCTCTTTAATTGTAGCTGTCATAGGCAACCTTATTAACTGTGTACATGCAAATATTCAGATAAATTTGTTCCCCCTCCTAGAACAGTGGTTCTCAACCCTTTTATTGCCGCGACCCTTTATCTGTGATGTGACAATTTTAAAGTGGCAACCACAAAAATATTTCCATACCAAAGTCGAACCTGTGACAATATTTCCTATAATGATATGGGAATATTGTTGAGTCTTTACTATGGAAATATTGTTGCGACTTTAAAATTGTTGCGGTTGTGGATAAATGGTATCAAAAATCGTAACAATCCTGAGGGGTGTTAGGCAACCCCTGGCAAACTGTCATTCGACCCTAAAAAGGTTGTGACCCCTAGATTAAAAACTGCTGAAGTCGAAGAATCCATGTCCAGACCTTTAACTGGACATTTCATTTAAAGGGAAAGTAATCTCTCCTCATAAATAGAGAACATCAGTAACAAAAGTAGGATTACTGGAGTAGCATTGCCTGATCATTACTCTCTTTCCTTCTAACATGGTTCATGATGTTCATTTTTGTTTTAATGATGAGTTTAGATTTATCCAGTAAAATATATCTAACATGTGCAATTTGAGATATCGTGCTGCACAGAGTTACTGATGTCAGGGATATTAATCCATCCAATAACGCAAACCTTCTTCATATGAACCTCCCCTGTCTATTAACAGGTTTTGGTGTGGCATACAAGGGCTGAACGGCCTACGCTAGTCAACGAAGGCAAGCGGGGATTTACCGACCCAAATATAGAAGTCTAGCCATTTGAAGCGCCTTGTTGTGTAAGTTCACTAACTCCTTCCTGCTCTTTTTTTTTGCTAGAATCCGAAGGGAAGCAATGGCTTTATGTATGAACAGAAATTATGTTACAGGGGTATTCATCAATGGGGCATAGAAACCAATCAGCAGTCAGCATTCTCTGGTTTAAAGAAGTATGTATAATAAAAGACAACTTCTGATTGGTTGCTATAGATTTCTACACCTTTCCAAAGTCAACCCCTGTTTATAAATTCCCCTATAAATATTTTATCTTATATTTTTGAATTGTACAGCGCTGCGTAAATTTGTGGCACTTGATAAATAAAATTATACATACATACATACATATTATAGAGCTGCCGTAGACAAGTACAGGTGCGACATCTCAATAACCCTGATGGAAACCTTCCCTTCCATATCTTCCCAGATTATCTTGGTGCCTTGTTCTACATCTGACCAATATAATCTGTCCCATTCAGAAAGATTATGGGGCTTATTCATGAAATCCCGAACAATCATGTAAAGGTCAGATTTTGCATCTATTCACCACTTCCCAATCGTTGTGTAGACATCAACTCTGCGATGTGGCAAATTCATGTCCAATTTGGACCCTTATGATGGTCGCAGAGCTCTTTGCATGTGCGTGCACAGGTAATTAGGTTATTCAACAAGCATCGGAGTCTGTCGCAGTAGCGAATTTGGCAAGGCATGTTGGGTCGACTCACCAGTTTTACTTTACCAGATCATACTGGTGAGTTGATGAACAAGCCGCTATTTTTGAAGGATTTAATATAGAACTTCTCTATATCTTCTCTATCTCTCTGGCTAGGAAAGAATCACTCTCTTCTTCTATAAGTCAAGGGCACAAGGTGCGGAGGGTAGTTTTAGTAATTCTATATTGCGGGTGTACCCTACAATCTATCTACATTGTATATAAGAGATGGAGGGCAGAAATGGTCCAGGGTTCATTTCAGACACACTCCCCTTACTGGCTTATCTGAATGGCCTACCTTGACCTTATTCAATTAATAGCTGTATTCTGCACAAATTCTTTCCCCATCTAATGCCATCCCAATGACACAACTGCATTATTATGTGAAGAGCGGGGCTTCATGGCCAACCTCAGTAGAGTCCCCACATGTATTGCCAAATGTTCAATGGCACTAGTATAAATCTAAGACTATAGAGTCATCATCAGTTCCTTCCTGTGACCAACCAATCAGAAGTAGGCATTCAAAATTCTATCTCCTCTATAGCATTGAATGCTGACAGCTGATTGGTTGCTATTGGTTAGTAGATCTTTGGAAAGATTGCTCCTGCAGATGAATCCCCTTACAGTCCCTTTACAGTCTAAAGTGCCACATTTATTAAAGCTGGAAGGAACGCTCTCGGTCTTTCAGAGTTTATAACGCGAAATCTCACGTTGTTCCCGCCAGATTACCGCATTAGATTTTTTTGATGGAAAGGTAGCCATACTTTACATTAGTAGAATGTCTACTTTTTCTATCGAAAAAATATTTTAAAAAAATCAAGATAGAAAACATCTCGTGCAGTAATCTCCATGGGAACAACGAGTTCCCGCGCGATAAACTCAGAAAGACCGAGAGCGGTCTTTCTGACTTTAATACATTTTGTCTTATTTATGTAACTAAATAACAATTATTATCTCATTATACATCTTTGTCTTTTTTATTTTCTTTTAGGTCAACTTTAACGGAAATGTACCAATTCCTTAGAGCCAAGAAGTAAAGGATAAAGCCAAATCGATAAAAAACTGTCCTACATTGCCTTTTCTGTCGTGTACTCTGTTCCTCTGCTTGAACTTATACTTGTAAATAATCTTAAGGATGCTGGAGCCATTGTTGCTGCTGAAACAAGACAAGCTTAGAAGTTTAGCACATGGGCTTGTGTAAGTTTAGCACATGGGCTTGTGTAAGTTTAGCACATGGGCTTGTGTAAGTTTAGCACATGGGCTTGTGTAAGTTTAGCACATGGGCTTGTGTAAGTTTAGCACATGGGCTTGGGTAAGTTTAGCACATGGGCTTGTGTAACAGAGCAAATGAAGATGTTCCCAATGAGTGAAGTCTTGTGTAGAACACCTGGTCAACCAACGCTTGTCGATCAAACGTGCTCATTAGGCTGAATGGATTTATTGATTAACTTATAGAACATATTTCTGTCATGCTAAAGAGTCTGTCATTCTCAATAAATAATATTAAACAACGAGACAAAGGGGTGGAACTCACGACCTTTAAACGTTAGGGGTCGTGTGGATGGGGGGGGGGGTTAACATTTTTGGCCAAAACTATAAGAACTGTTAGATGGGCTGGAGCATTTGGAGACATTTCTAGTTGTTTAGGGAAGTTGTTTCCCAGCGGGTTTGCGGCAGAAGATGGAATAAATAAAAGGTGGTAGACGACTAGATAATCATCATGAATCTGAGGGGGTCTCTAGTGCTTGGCTAAGGGGGCGCTGTTTGTTCACTGGTAATTTTGTGAACTAGATAAATTCTGTGCTAACTAAATATGAATGACATGAACAGCATGTATTGTTTTGTATATTTTAAAATTTCATAGACATTTGTGGTCACAAAATATTCTTTTTTTACCAAAAAAACATAATTGGTGGCTTCAAAATAATGACAAAATTTATTTTGTGGTCACAAATTACTTCAATGGTGTCATGAAATTTAATTTTGTCACAGAATCATACATCAAGTGAGCTAAATAAAAATGAAGGTTGTGAACAAAAAAAATAATATTTTCACTACATGTCATATCTTGTTACATTTTAAATGTCTTTACATAGTTTCACAGACTTTTGTGGTCACAAAAAAATTTTTTTATCACAAAATGTATTTGGCGGCCACAAAATTACAGCTGGATCTTTAGGCATAAGATAAGATTTTAAAGGCATAAATTGCTTCTTTGATGCCATTAAATATAATTTTGTTGCAACAGAATAAAAGTGAAGAAGACAAAAATCAATTCTGTATCACAGAAAATTTTCTATGTCAAAATGAACCTATTGTGGAAACTAATCTTTTCTGAAATTATATGGCATTTTGAAACACTATCTATCTGAGGTGAGTTTTTTGGTTGAGAGGGAGGTTTCTGTGACACAAGTATTATTTTGTGGCACAAACATTCTTTTGGTGTCCATAACATAATTCATTATAAAATGTATTTTGTAGAACAAAATAGCATTTTATGGCACAAAACTTCTTATGGTGTTCCAAACTATTATGGATCACCATAATTCAAAAAAGTATATATTTGGTGCGACAAAATAAAAACTTGAAGCAAAAAATAATTGTATTTAACAAATTTTTTATTGGTCACAAAATTCAGACTAGACTTTATGTTAACACATAGGTATTTTATGCACAGAATTATTTTATGTGCACACAAAATTCTGTTTTGTCCACAAAATTCTATTCTACAAAATTGAATGAATTTTTGTAGACAGAATGTTAATTTTTGCAAACAAAACACTATTTATAAAAATTTTATGAATATACAAATAATATTTTATGTAATTAATTATATTTTGTACACAGAATTATATTTTGTAAATATAATATTGCATTTTATGAACTTAATTTTGTTCTCTTCACAAAAATGCCATTTTGTATGTGCAAATGCAATTCTGTATTTACAAAATTTTATTCTCTGCACAAAATACAATTCTGTATATAAAAAATGGCATTTTCTATATATTTGTGACTTTACAAATCTGTTTTAGTCTTAAAATCTAATTTTTTGGGGATGTTAAAATAATTTTCTTTCCATGAGGCACACCTTGTAAAACCATACAAAATACGATGGATTAATTTTGTGCTTACAAAATTAGCTCTATATCACAAGATGGCCCATGAACAAATGGGACACCATATGCTATGAGATGACCCTGTTGTACCAACTGATTTTGACTGAAAAAGAGATTGCCTTTTGAGGTATTTGGTGGGAGTATTTTAGTGAAAAAAAGGTTATTTTGTGCCACAAAAATTGTTTTGTACTTTTTTGGTGAAAAAAAAAATTTGGTGTACATAACTATTATTGGTCACAAAATTTACTAAATTTTTAAGGTACACAAACTTGTAATTGCTCAACTTTTTTTTTTTAAATTGATTCCTACAAATAAAATTTTGTGGCATAAAAATAATTGTGTGGAACAACATTTTAACTGATCACTAAATTCCAAATAAACCTTATATTAACACAGTGGTATTTTGTTCACACAATCCTATCCTATATGCAGAAAATACTTTTCTAGTTTATGCATTCTTAATACTATTCTGTGCACACAATTATATTCTGTCATTTTTTATTTTTACAAAATACTACAGCATTTTGCACACTGAATTTTATTTTGTTCACAGAATGGCATTTTGTGTCTACAAAATACTATTTTGCATACAAAAGGAATCCCTACAGCAGAAAATTTTTTGATTTAAATAATACTGAGAATAAAGTGAAAGTCAAAAATTCTTTAGACTCTAGACTTAAACTAATAAAATGGAGAGATGCCAATGGAGGGCTCTGGAATGATGTGTGGTCATAAGAGACTAGTACATCAGTCTTAAAGGAATTAAGAGAATGAGGGGGTTATTCACTAAAGTCCGAATTGTTGCGTATAGTTGTGAATTCACCAGATAAAGACAGTCGCAATAGGCTGCTACTGTCGCAGTTGAGTCTTTATAATGAGAATATTGTCACAATGTTTATTATGGGAAAATTGTCACAATATTAACATTAAAAAAATTGTCGCAACTTTACAATAGGGAAATTGTTGCGGATTTATTATGGGAATCTGCTGTTTTTTTAATTCGACAGTCGAATTCGCACCTTAGTGAATAACCCCCAGAGGGTGCTTGAATGAAACACTTGGGGCCTCACTGACTAAAGGCCAAATAGTTGCATAAAGTTTTGAATCCACATCTATTGACCTCTTCCTCGTGTTCGCATATTGACTAAACTCCGCAATGTGGCGATGAAGAAACCAATTCGGGCAACTATGATGGTCGTGATCTTACAAAGAACTTTGTTTCACTATGTATGCACGTGCACAGGTACTTCTACTATTGACTAAGCGGAGGAATGGGTGCGAAGGAGCGATTGCGACCAGGTGAACTGCTCCAAATTCACCTGTTTGAATTTGCCACATCCGACTGGCAAATTAGGAGGTTGACGGCAGGGTTCCATATTCCACTTCTATTAGACTGACTATGCAACACTATGCACGTGACTGCATCTGTGGCAGTCACTCTGTACGATAAATCTATTCGCAGCTTCATCAATAAGGAGAAGTGAATTTGGGGCTATTTTGGGAAGGGAGAAATGGATCGAACTGCGGCAAATAGATCGAAATGACCTTTATAAATTTCCCTATGTCTGTTATTAGTTTTTGACTTGCCATATTCCTCCTCGCTAGTCGGGGTACTGAAACAGGACCCAGTAGGGGTACCCTACGCTCCCACCTGCCTTCAATTTACCAATGAAATTCCCTTTAATTCGACTTTCCAGACTAAACCTGGATCCAATACCCATGGTAACTCTCATTTAGGGGGCTCATCTACACTAATTATGGGGAGGTCTAATTCAGAGCTAACCTCTTCTAGATGCTATGGGAATATTTATAAAAGTCGAATTATAATTTGGCTGGTTTCTAGCTAGAGAATTAGCGCTATGCATTTCGACGATATTGATATTTACAAAATCCATTTTTATTGTTGAAAAGTGTCTGCCAGGTTGAGGGTGGTGAAGACCCACAATTTCCTATGGAGGTGGTCCTGAAACTCTCCCTAAGCCTTCTTATCAAAAAAAGATTGGGTATCGATCTGAAAATGCGACGTAACTCCGCTGAAAACAGTGCAATGTACAGCAGATGAATTCATACATTTTATTACTTTCCGTCTGTTCTTATCTTTACTGATAGCAGCCATGTTGTTAAACAGAAATCACCCAGCCTCATTGTTCTCTGTGGTGCTTTACACATACAGGAGGTGTTCCCTTAAAGTGTGAGTAAAACCCTATTTATAAAGTTTGCCCCATTAAAGTATTGTAAAGTATAAAAACGATTAGTAAAATCCTCTCTTATCTTTTCACTCTGCAGCACTTGTAATCCCTCTGTAAAATATTCCTCCTTCCTGTAGTGGAGAAGGCCATGCCCCCACCCCTCTCACATTCTCCTTCCTAGTCGGAATTCAGTGCTGCAGCATTGTAGTAGTGAGAGGAAAGTATCAGATTACTAAACATGCACTAGCAGAATGAGTCACTGTGTGACCTCATTAGGGGGCGTGGCTTCTCGGCACTACACAGAAATGCAGGGGAGACAGGCTGCAAGATCAAGAGGTGAGAACTGAAAAAACACAAAATCGATTTTACTTTTCAATGTTTCAGTTTATCTTTATACATTATAAATATAATATATATGTATAGTTTGGTCAATAACTTTACTTACACTTTAAAGCACTTTTTTTCTTCAAAGCTAAATATTTTACTTTATAGACACAATGTAGAACTTTTGGAAGCACAGATTGAATATAGAGTAACTATAAGTGCAGTTATTTGATGTTATTGATATTTTAAGCTGAGCTATATCTGCCTTTAATGTTTAATAAGAAGCCTGCAGTGGAGGGGAGGAAAGGGGGGGGGGGGGGAATTTGAAGTTAAACAGGCAAAGGGACATTAACAAGGTAATGTGAAGCAATTCTACGCAACCTGATAGAAATCCCCCTTCATATTACATGGCATAAGCTTTTAGTCCTCTGGATCATAGCATCTCTGTGGCATTGACAGTCATTTCCAGGTGCCAGACTGGATGATGAATTCTGCTGCAGATGGCAAATGCGGTATTGATTTATACCAACGTACTTGTCTCTCGCTGACCGGATCAAATACTCTGGCTCCTACAGCAGCACAGAGGGCGCCTGACCTCTAAAATTAAATGCACTGTTAAACTCGCTGCCGGAAACCTCCGACTGAATGATGGGAGTTAAATCATTTTCATCTCCGTCGTTTGTCATAGGGGGCACAACTACCAAAATAAAGGAAGAAAACAACTAGAAAGGTGGTAATGCACTGCGAGTAGTTCATCGTATCCTATTCCAATATAGGGGGTTATTGGCTAAAGTCAGAATTTGACTGTCGAATTCTTAAAGAGCGGATTCCCATAGCAACCTCGCAACAGCGACAATTTTAAAATCGTGCTGGAGTCGCAACTGCAACAGTAGCAGTTTATTGCGACTGTCTTTATCTGGCTCACACCTTTATACAACAATTCGGACTTTACTCAATAACCCCATAATCTTCAATATATCGTCTATATATCTCTATAATCCTCAGATAAAGTTCATCGCAAGACTATTGACTATAAAAAAAAAGTCAAATAATTAAACTAAATGCAAAAAAAATCACCCCCTGCTGGCAACACCATGAAAGGAGCTGATATCCAGAGTGTTAGCTCCCTAAAGGAAGCCAGTAAAGCTAATTGGGGTGCGAGCTACCCCTTCTAGCTAATGGGTTATATCTCACCTTAGCTACTCTGTGAAATCTCCTTCCTTGCCCCTGGTAGAGGGATAAAGATCTCTCCCAGCAAAGGCCTCTTTATAGTAGGACTGTTCATACGCCACTGATTCCATAGCGCACAAGTCACCGGCTCAGAACAGCCAATCAGGGAGAAGTGAGCAGTGCGCTAGTGATGTCACCTCCAGCACAGTGCTGTCCCGCTGTTTGCCCCCTGGAGAGTTGGGTGGAAAGGAACTATGTGACAGGCATGGGCGTCCACAAAATAAACTTACAGCGCCATGACATCATTTGCCATCAACACGACATGATGAAGCATCAAAATGATGGGCCCAGCCATATTGGGGATGGTGGCATTCATCTATTAGCAAATAGGGCAGGACAGAGGGGCACATTGGGAGGATAGGTTACCCTCCGAGGTAAGGAGACCATGGACTGTGGTGGGTACTTGCCCCCCACTCCAAATGCCCATGGTGACAGCCCTATGGTTGCCAGTCCAGTTTTAAGCAGTGTTGTTAATTTGTCCCTATATTTTGCTGGGCATTATCTAGCCATTGCTGCATTGTATTAGCTATGCCATCTGGCCATTGCGGCATTGTATTTGGTACTACCTGGGGCAAATAGTTTGTAGATAAAGCACAGGAACTGACTGCAGTGCCAGCTCTGCCATTAGGCAGAGTAGGCAAATGCTAGGGGCGCTGTCTGCCCAGGGGGCGCCCCTAGCATTTTTTTTCCAAAGTGCCGGTCGGCTGGGAGGTTACGTGCAACTCAACTTTAAATCTCCCAATTGGCAGCCGCGGCTGCTTGTCGGGAGATGTGAAGTACAGCCACAGCTGCCAATTGGGAGATTTAAAGTTGAGCCGCGGCTTGACGACGGTGTTGGAGGTGAGTGGGGGCCACGGGGAAAGGGGGGCAGCGCAAGATGGGGGGAGCGCCAGGTGAGGGGTTGCCTAGAGTGCTGATAGGGCCAGAGCTGCCTCTGACTGACTGTATATGTTTTTCTTGACTTTCCAGTTCATTCGCATTTAACTCTTTCTCCTATGGGACAAACAAGTGACATCATTACAAGTGGAGAAACAGACTCTGTTTACAAGATTCTACAGCTGAAATACACTGAGGAACCTGGGGCCAGGGTCGCTCTACTGAATTATAACACTGCATTTGCCATGCCATCTCCCCATTACTACCATGGAAAGCCTATAAGCTTCTACCAAGGGATAAAGTTCAGCGTTATAAAACTCTAGTGCGGGTCTGGCCTAAGGCTGTAGAAGACACATCTTGATTATATTGTTCTGCTAGAAATGATTTATTTCTCTGTAAATATACTGTCTCCATCGGTTCTGCTATTTTGTATATTTTTTACCCAGACTCCGCGTATAATAAGAAACTACTGCCATCTTGTGGGCAAAAAATAAAAAATAAATATCAATGGAAAGTATGTTTTTTCTAATATCATGGGCCTCATTGACTAAAGGGAAATTTGACCTGTTGAATTCATGTCTCTACAATTTGAGTTGCATCGTCAAAATAGTCTTATATTCACTTCTGAGTATTGGAGAATTCTCTTGTTGAACAGGTGGACAGTGGCAAATGCTGTCGGATGCAGAGTGAGGTGTAGTACTAGAAGTAGGATGAGAAGTCATGCATAGTGTGACGTAGTACTAGAAGTAGTATGAGATGTCCTGCGGAGTGAGGGGAATTAGACAAGTGAAGGGCAGTGACGTCAGTCTCACCATATCCCACTAACTGTATTCTGTGTATATTCTATTTCTATGTCACCTTGTCCCTAGGCCATGTTGTCACTTAGTCGCAGTCGCCATTGTCACTTTTCAATGAATAGTCGCCTTACACAACACTGGAGCCCTGTCATCAACCCCCAATTCCCCAGTCTGAAGTAGAGAAGTTAAACAGGTGAATTCGGGGCAGTTCACCTCGTCACATTCGTGCCTTCGCACCCACTCCTCCGTTTAGTTAATAGTAGTAGTACCTGTGCACACACACACACAAAATGATGTGAAGTGCTCCATAAGTTTGCCATTCTCATAGTCGCTCAAATTGGTCGTGTATTCGCCACTTTGCAGAGTTCGCTCAATAAGAGAACATGGGGAAGTGGAGAATAGATGCAAATTCACAGCTCTGCAAGACTATTCACGCTTTAGTCAATGAGGCTTTTAGAGTTTAATTCATAATGGGGGTGGAAAACAGTTTCTTATTTTTCCCTTTCATGTTGTTATTGAGACCACCATAGGGTCATTTTTGCAGATTTTTCTGTTCAAATCTAGAAACTGGAAAGCGCCCTCTTCCATGAATATATTTATATTGGATTGCAGCTGGGATTCACCTATAGCAGGGGTAAACCTTTTTGGCACTCCGTGCAAAAATGGTGACATAACTCACCAGCGCGTGTTCCGAAGTGCCGGCGCTGGTGAGTGACATCATCATGCCTGCGTTGAGGGAGGAGCGTGCACACATCAGGGGAGAAGAGCTTCCCTGTGAGCGTGCGCTCCTTCAGTGCAGGCCACAGATGAAAACTGTCGGATCGAGTCCGCGGCCTGTACTGAAGGCAGGTTTGGTGACGGCTCACGTGCCAACAGAGAGGGATCTGCGTGCCCTCTTTGGCACACGTGCCATAGGTTCGCCATTCCTGACCTACATATAGTATGTGTTGTGTGTTACTGTAAATGTAGCAAGCACAGTAGCAGTTCTGCATCAGAACAGGAGGTGGCGCTGGACCATAAAAGACAAACTGGTATTCCCCCACCCCCCCTTCGAAACTTCTATAGGTGCCCCCAAAACCTCTACCAGTACCAGGGCTGAATTTTTTTTTAAATTTATAAAAACCCCTCCTCTCATCATTCCCTCCCCCTTAATAAAACTTTTTATCTTTGATTCTTCCTAGCGCCAGTAAATTGGCGACTCATGTGACCAATTAAACCTACCGGCTGGTTCGGCGCCCTGCGCAGTACCTTTTCTGTATAAGAAACAGCAATCTGGTGTTATTAAAGGGATGCTTCCACCAAGTCACCTTCGCCAACTGGCAATAAATGGGTGTGTCCCTTTAATGAGAGCAGCTTTCTGTTTCATTCATTCACTGGAACATCTCACTCGTTTTCTTGGAACTGTATATTATCATTCCCTATTATTAACATTCCATTTTCCTTTCCTGTATTTCTTGGTACACATATGACTCAGTCTGTATTAAAACCTGTTTGGCCACCTTGATCTCTGCTGATTAATGGGTGAATGCAATTAGGAGTCATATATCTCCCCTGTTCTTACCTTTGTCTCCAACTGAAAGAGAAGAGGAGGTGTGAGTCTAATATTCCAACTGCAGCCGTCAGCTATTCTCATAAACTGCGCGGTGGGAGTTCAACTAGGCTGGGTTCAAATTGGCAAATTTTCTTATGTGTTTTTTAACAAAAAGAAATAGGCATTCAGTGGTACAACACTGAAACATCTCAGAGCTATTCCCTGAACCGCTTTTGTTAAATGTCTATTGTTACTGATCATGTTACATTTTTCACATTCCCTTTAACAAGGTCGAAATAACACATGAAACGTCCCTGGCGCGTATTCCTCTCTATGAAACGCTAGTGTGACATTGCACTGTCAATAGTCATTCAATGTTTTTTCATATGTGTGCTTTTTGACATATTTTCGCCATGTGCTGTTTTTAAAAAACGCGGAGTAAACTTCGCCAGGGTGAACCCAGCTTTTCAGAATGTGACTGCTTTATTGTTAATGATAATTAGTATTTGCTTTGCTATATACAGACGAGACTGTATCATGTAAATATTACACCCACTGGCTGTGGCTTCCTGTATAAGTGATAAACTCTAACTTATGTGAGATGTATTTAAAAAAAAGTCAGTGTTTCCTTACTACACTGTTGCAAACCATTAATGGTTTGAAACAGTGACGTCAATGACGTCACCAGCACCTGGCCAATCATAAATCATTGCCGGGGGGGGGAATGACTCACTTTCCCGTTGTCTCATCCTCACAGTGAGGTCACTGAATACAAACAGTGAGTAATTTTATCCTCTGACATGCATCATTACATCATTAGTGTTACACTAGTGTTACATCATGACATCATTAGCGTTACACTAGTGTTACATCATTACGTCATTAGTGTTACATTAGTGTTACATCATGACATCATTAGCGTTACACTAGTGTTACATCATGACATTATTAGTGTTACATTAGTATTACATCATGACATCATTAGCGTTACACTAGTGGAGAGTGCTTTACAGTAGGTCCATTAAAAGAATGGTAATGCCAAAAACAAATTAAACGGCTCAGATGCATTTTATGGGACTGGGTAAGATCTGTTTAATAACATGGCTGCTATCAGTAAAGATAAAAACAAACAGAAAGCAAAAAACTCATGGATTCAAACATACAAATACCATATTTTAAAAAGCGGCGTGCCAGCTTTTTGGGTGTCACTGGGTTTTTAAACATCCATGAATGGTTCTGTATCTCTAGTGCCTTGTACTGTACACTGTATGAACATGCTGCAGGACAAACAGTGGGAAAGCAGTCGTCTATTGCTTTGCTGATGTAATCTCTTTATGTTCCTGTGAATTGTGTGACCTTGTGTAACCTCAGATTATCAGATACATCAGATAACTCAGCCACAGGATCTTTTGTTCCTTTATTACTCAGCTGCCCTAATGCACATTAAGCAGATTTTACTGTGAAATGTTTTACTTTCCACTACAATGAATGATCTGACACCAGCGCATATGTAGCGAGCTGCTTCTAAATAGCAATGGAGAGTGACCCCCATCATAACTGCGGAACCTGGAACCAACGTAAAACCTGGAACCAACTGCGGAACCTGGAACCAATGTAAAACCTGGAACCAACGTGGAACCTGGAACCAACTGCGGAACCTGGAACCAACTGTGGAACCTGGAACCAACGCGGAACCTGGAACCAACTGTGGAACCTGGAACCAACTGTGGAACCTGGAACCAACTGCGGAACCTGGAACCAACGCAGAACCTGGAACCAACAGTGGAACCTGGAACCAACAGCGGAACCTGGAGCCAACAGCAGAACCTTGAACAAACTGCGGAACCTGGAACCAACGCGGAGTCTGAAACCAACTGCGGCATCTGAAACCAACAGCTGAACCTGGAACCAATGCGGAACCTGAAGCAAACTGCGGAACCTAGAACCAACGCGGAACCTGAAACCAACTGTAGAACCTGGAACCAACTACGGAACCTGAAACCGACTGTGGAACTTGAACCTGACTGCGGAAACTGGAACCAACTGCAGAACCTGGAACCAAAAGCGGAACCTGGAACCAACTGTGGAGCCTGGAACCAACTGCAGAACCTCAAACCAACTGCGGAGCCTGGAACCAACTGCGGATTTAAAAGAACAGTAACACCCAAAAATAAAAATAGTCTCAAATGTCTCATTGACTAAAGTCCGATTTCACCTGTCGAGTTTGCTTCTCAGTATCAAAGGAGAACTGAAGCAAAAAAATAAAAAAGAATTACTAAAATACTTACCTTATACAGAGCCAATTGATTACAGTCACAGCATGAGCTGTGCTATAATTAGCCGGCTCCCAATGCTAATATATTGTTCATTCCTTTAATTATTTTAGTAGCTGCCTTTGAACCCTCTAGTTCAACCACATCTTTCTTGTGCACTGGTGCCCAAAACTGCACACAGTATTCCAT
>WMED01012300.1:2137-14875 GCA_019650415.1 Pipa parva
AGCCGACTGCGCGGGTCTGTAGGGGCAACGAGAAGCCGACTGCGCGGGTCTGTAGGGGCACTGATAAGATTGTACAAGTCTGTTGCTGGAATCCTAAACTGACTGTACAAGTCTGTAGGTGCAACGATAAGCCGACTGTACAGGTCTATAGGTGTAACACTATTTACAGTTGCTTGATCCTGACACAATGAACATTCTCTCTTGTTTTAAGGCTGGAAATGATACTCAGTAAACTAAATACATGTCTGTGGAGTTCAGGCGAGATGTATAATGCATTGTTGCACTACTACTACTACTAATGATAATGGAAATGGATTGCATGTTTTGTTTTATAAAGAATGGCAGGAACTCATTTGGGGTTTGACTGCCACCATACATTTCTTTCTCCTCCAGTTTGTGTGCTAATAAGCCTTGTGTTGAGAATGTTAGCCTAGGGCATAAAGGCCTAAGATGCATTGAAATTGCTAAATTCCCATAATAGGAAGGTTTCAATTGAAGGGCTCAATAAATGAACTAGTCTAGACTGCTACAGAAGGGTCACTTACAATAATCTGCAGTAAAGAAGAAGCTTGTCACAAACAGCTCTTGAACAACCTTCAACAAACTTCCTTTTCAGTGAATTTCATTAAACAGTCCTTCCTGCACTCAGTCATTATTATGCACTTTAGAATCATGCGGGTGAGTTGTTCCTTCTAATATACCTTGCACATCAAGTCTAATAAGGGATTCTGGGAATTGTAGTCTGATGACAGTAAAATGACATTAGGTTTACCATTTTCCAAAGTTGTCGGCTACTTGTAATTGGTACATACCAACATTACTCTTCAAATGGAGGGAGGAATTCACCATTCAGCGAAGCGAGCTCCAAAGCCTTCGGCTCACTTCGCAAATGGTATTATGCGCATGCTGATGTCCTGCGCGCGGACATCAGCGAGCAAATTAAAAGGATTCACATCTCGGCGAGACGAATAGAGTTGCCTCGCCGAGACGGGAATCCCTTTAATGCGCATGCTGATGTCCGCACTCAGGACATCAGCATGCGCATAATACCATTTGCGAAGTGAGCCGAAGGCTTCGGAACTCGCTTCGCTGAATGGTGAATTCCCCCCAGAGAGACAAGTTGAATATATGTATATGGAGTTATACACTAAGGTGCGAATTTGATTGTCAAATTCACAAACAGCGGATTCCCATAGCAAATCCGCTACAATTTCCCCATTGTAAAGTCGTAACTGCGACAATATTCTCATTATAAAGACGCAACTGCGACAGTAGCAGCATACTGGGACTGTCTTTATCTGGCAAATTCACACCTATACACAATAATTCAGACTTAAGTGAATAACCCCTATAGTGTGCAAAATTATATACTAAAATCTTATCAGACCTGCATTCATTATATTTTACAAATCTCCCTCTTTGGATGGTTATGAAGGCATGAATGCAATGTACATAACGTCAGAGATGGCTAAAATAAAGTTCTGCTGCATTTTAGGCTCACTCCTCTCTTATATTTCTTTCTTCTTCTATTTCAGTATAATAGCAGATATTGAAAATTGGTTTGTCACTGTAGAAACTTAAATGCATCTACATAATTGGTTCATTTTAAACACCTGTCCAGACACAAACATTTAATGTGACAAATGGTTAAGAACAGGGAATGTTCCTGGAATTTAGGAGCAGTTACCAGCTGCCATATCCTGATGACTGAACATCCAAAACAAAAATATTAGCAAAACTGCACTGATTGCAAGGGAACTGCAATAATTGTGTTTTAGGGGTGATTCAGGAAAGATCGAAGTACTTTTGCGAAGCTTCTCATCACTTCGCCGAGTCGGGTACGTGCTCACTGGTCTCCTGCAATTGGAGATCAGCAAACGCTTTAAAGATACTTTGGCTCGGCAAGGTGCATCGAGTGGTTGCGAGGTGAGCCGAAGTACCTTTAAAACGTTCACTGATCTCCGCTTGCAGGAGACCAGTGAGCACGTAACCGACTCGGCGAAGTAATGAGAAGCTTCGCAAGGCTACTTCGATCTTTGCTGAATTGCCCCCTGCCTTTCTATATGTTTTAATTACGTCTTATTTTTCAGTGATCTGGTAAACTTATTACAAATTGACCTTAACATCCTCTTAACTGGGGGTGCATCACTAAATTCAGTTTATTGCTTTGTTGTAGAGTGGTTTTCCAAATATATCCCCAATTAATCAGTAATCATCTCCATTGAAACCAATCATAACTATGTAGATGCAAGTTTGATACTGGCTCTGTGGTACAGGGTATAATACATGCAATTTGTATACTATTTAGGCCGGAGCAATAGACATGGCTTAACTTAAAATATATAGTATCATATATCTAAAGTTCTATACAATTATGTAAATATGCACAAATATATGTTAGTGTTCAGTATCTCATTTATAAAAGATAACTTGTATTTTAGGTTTACTTCTTTAACAGGATAGCACATAAACATTGCTAATGTTCATAGTTGCATTCAGATGATTTCTATCCTGCTTAATTGGGCTAACTGTCCAGTTAATTGCATCATGCAGGTCTGTTCCACATGGCATTAAAGTTATATATTGCACGTTGATATATTTTTCACTACCCACTTTTCATCTTGACTAGACATCTTGCATTGCTTCTGTATTTGTCTTTCCTGCTAGCACTGGTAAACTTACTGCATTTTGCTTCCATGGCTCATACTCCCACCATCCTTCTCCATAGATCATGGGTCTGCAACCTATGGCTCTCGAGCCAGATGTGGCTCTTTTGATGGCTGCATCTGGCTCTTTGAGTGTAACGAGCAGTGCTCACATGCAAGCACCGCTCATTACAGTCTGCCTGCTAATTGCTGGCAAGCATTGTAGAGACAAAGCTCTCTCAGCACTTCTGGGTTGCTAGCCAATGTGGAGGTGCTGACATCACCAGCTTCTGGGTTGCTAGCCAATCCGGAGCCGCTGACATCACCTATGTGACATTACATATGACTTCAGCGGCTCCGGAATCAAAAGGGCTGAGCAGAGCCCCACGTATATGGCTCTTTCAGCCAAAAAGGTTGCTGACCCCTGTCATAGATGAATCAGTGGTGCAAACATGCATACAGTGCAAGCTGGCTCCTTTACCATAATGAGCTTCAGTTACTTGTTCCTGCGCTAGAGAAGATAATGCCCTTTTATGCATGCTTACATCACTGGTGAACCCCTGGAGGAGGATCCTGGTGGTGTGAACAGTGGAAAACATTGCCACTATACCAGCACTGACAAGAAAGACACAAATGGAGCAGGATGTCTTTTTAAGATGAACAGTTGGTAGGGAAAACCTGTATTAATGTAAAATGCATAACTTTAGTTGTACTTTAAAGTGGAAGGCTCATAAAGTGCAAAGGATGTTGGATTATGAGGTTTTAGCTCAGCCTTGCTCCATGTATTTATCATTGTAATACCTATTCAAAAGTTAAGGGTATTAAGAAACTGTGTTAGGAATTAAAAAGTAGTCAGCGGTGTACCTGCATCTAGGACAAATTATAAAGATGTCATTTTCAGGCCTGAGTTACATGTGAATTTGTATTTGAAAAATATGACTAGAACGAAGATTTTATGTCCACCAGGAGACAGATCGTGCTAGAGGCAGTACAAACAGCAGGCAAGTTGTGAAAAGCTACACAGTGTTTGACAAATAATCCTTGAAATGTGAATTATTAAAAAATGTATTCATTGACGAAAGGGAAATTTTTCTACAAAACATTTCTGTATTATTTTCTGCGGTGGTTGGAACTTTATTGGATGAAAATTAGATGGTGGAGCTATAAGTATTTATAAATTAGCTAATCGGGAGCAAGAGAAGTAGGGGGAATTCACCAAAGTGCGAAGTGAGGTGCAGATCCTTTGCCTCACTTCGCACTGACTGTTATATGCTCGCTGATGTCCGCGTGTGTGTGTGTCCTTTTCAGACATCGTGGATAAATTATTTTAAAGACTTTGGTATCTAACTTGCTTCTTTTTCTTAAGGTATTTCCAGACAGCCTTTATGATGTTGAAATTAGAGATCTGTGGAGGCCATACCATCTGATTCAGAACACCTAGGTCTTCTTTTTACTGAAGATAGGTCTTTATTATCTTGTTTTTCATTGTGCTGCTTTTGAATAAAGCATAACATACAGCTTTATTGTGGTGTTTAGTAAAGAATGAGAATAGTCTTTTACTTTACTGGTCTTATTACATTCTAATTCTATACTGTGCACCTGGTTTTAAGAATTGTATAAGCCATCAAGCTTCCAGTAATAAGGTTTTGAAGGCAGAAGTAATATCTTTGCATGTACAAAACTATATGCTTATTGCTACTGGGTGATCTGTAGGACTAAATCTCCCAAGAAAAGTTGAAATTACCATAAAAATACAGACATATGGATTTGAGCTGATTCATGCCTTTTGGGACTTCCATTCTCTTATGATTCACTTACTAAGCAGCATGATTTCTGCATCAAGCTATTAATGTCTCAGGAGACCAAAGACAATAATGTGCAGTGAGGCTGTTATGTTGGGGCTGTATCAGTAAGGGTTATTTTAATTAAGTCACATCTGCAACTTGGCTTTTCATTAGCTTCTTGAAAAACAATGAAGGTCGAACCTTATTCACAAGAGTTTATTAACATTTGTTGCATTGCTTTAAAAAGAAATGGCAGAATATTATTTATATGTGTTAGGTTTGCTGGAAATGTACACTTAGGAGAAGGAGGTAGCAGCCGTAAATTCCGTAAAGGCAAACAGACACTAGGGCGCGGAGTCTAAGGAACCCCCGGTCTTCGCCTCGAGCCCCCGCAAGGAGGTTAGGATTTTGCTGTGGAGGGAACCCAGGTCGTGGCCCCTAGGACTGAGTTACCAGAACATGAATACGATACACTTCCTGAGATGGAGCAAACAAGCAGGGAGACCAAGCAAGCAAGGCAGGAACAATGGCTGGCACAAAGCAGGAACGATGGCAGGATAACTGTGGCAGGTTAACTGTAGCAGGGTAACTGTGGCAGGGAAACTGTGGCTTTAATGGAGAACAACTAGGTACAGGGTCTAGGCTTTAAGTTCACAGGGAGAACCTATACTCAGGCGCTGAACCATCAGGCAGGCTCCCTTATATAGCCATGGAGCCTGTCAGATGATCGTGCCGGCTAATTTTAAAAAGTGCGCCGCCACGACGTGCGCACTCTGACGTCAGCGCACACGCCCGACGGCTGCACAGAGGAGACGCGGAGCTCCCGAAGCCACAATGGACCCGGCGCTGGAACGGAACGCCTGGGTAAGTACCGATATCTTTCAATATGAAATAATATTAATCATAACATCCTTAGTGTTCTTTTGTAATCTGAGTCACAAGAAATTAAATTGTAAAGTAGAACTAAAGCCTGCACCTTTAGCTTGCTGCTTAATTCCTACAGTATATTAAATGGAATGTAATAGTATAAGCATATAATTAGTAAACTGTCCGATGTAATATATAAGAAAATAAAGTTGTCATTTTACCATTCAAGGGATGTTTTATATTATATCCATTTTTTTCTGTTTTGTTACTACAAATACACATACTTTAAAAAAAAATTTTCCTGCCTCAGCTACACTTAAAATAGGGCACTGACCAAACCATATCGTATATGTAAATACTAGATAAAGGGGTCTAAACAGGCCTAAACCAGTCCAAAATGCATTGTCACACTTGGTGATTTTACTCATAAGCCATTTTGTTCTGTATTATGCAGTGTTATGATGTAGGTGAACAAAGGGTAGGAGAGCAAGTGCTATCCCTACAATCCCAAAACTATTGGCTTATCTTAGAGTAGCATTTTTCTATGTCATGCATCCCAGTTCCTTTCTTTAGAGTGACAAACATTATTTTTGGAAAGCAGTAAGGGTAGAGTTTACCCAGAGAGTTGAGTAGTTCTTTCAGTAAGGGGTGGTTTGTAGATGATGTATATTTAAGGCAACAGTTGAATGTTACTAAAAAAAAATTAAGCCTGATGCATTTAAAAGTGAAATTCAGTAAAAAAGTAGTAAGTTGGTGTTGTGAACAAACAAGTAGACTAGCCACACTTTATTCTGCCATTACATGTTTCGTGCTGGCTGCAAATGTTTTATCAAATGTGATAAAGGGCAGCCAGCCCTAAACAAGTAATGGCAGAATAAAGTGTGGCTAGTCCACTTTTTTGTTCACAACACCGATACACTACTTTTTTTACTGAATTTGGCTTTTGCGTGCTGGACAGGACAGGTGGAATCAAGTGTTGGTTTGTGCAACTGGGACACCATCATCTCTACTTTTTAAGCATTTAAAAGTGAATGTGTCTCCGATGTACCCTGTGCCATAAGAGCCCAATATTACAGTCTTGCATTATGAGTCTCATGTTCATTTTTAAAGTTTCCAAAATGACCATTATTTACTTAATTAGCCAAAAACTCAAATTCCACCTCAACAAATTAATAGAATTATTGCTATAATATTGCTTTTGAAACAATGAATTTTTTCACTTTCATTCATTTGTTTGACTACAAACATATACTTTATGTTTTCTCTTATTTCCATTTGTGCACTCCCTTGGAATCTCTTACACATTACTAGGTGAAATCAATCTCAGTCTTCCATGAATATTCTCTCATTGCTCAGCACAGAATATGTTGGGTGCTTATTTTCCAGTTAATATTAGCTTCATAGTGTATAGTGGTTTTCTGTAAGTGCGGAATCTTGCCAGTAATAAGGTTTCATAAATGTGACCGAAAAGTTTGCATCTCATTAATGTATTTATAAATTAATAAAGTACTAAAGAAAAGCTTGCCAGTCCTTAACAAAGCCCTTAATATAATTTCTTTTCTCTTTTGGTAGTAATTTTGTTGGCATTAATGACAAAAAATGAAAAGCATTCATAATGTCTTTATGTTGGCTAAGGTTTTAAATTATACTAATTAGATAATTAAGTGAGTGCTTTTTAATTGCAGTTTTGTCAATAAACAGGGATGCAGCACTTTGTGAATAATTCTGTTGTTGACATAATATTCTGACAGTTACTATTAACAATGAAATTATAATTTGTCAAACATATTTTTTAGTTTGTTTGTACTGATTTCCTTACAAGCACATTTTTCTGTCATTTATTTGTAGATTATAATTTCTATGAAAAAAAATCAATAGATTAGTTTTGGTTTGTAATTATACAATCTTTTCTAAACTATAGGGTTTAAATTCATGGAACTCCAACTTACATTAACTAATACTTCTAGAATCCTTAACCAGGATTAACCTTAACTAGTCATGGGTAATTACACCAGCTATGGACTTCTAAGCTGTCAGATTGGCTTTTGTATAGAATATATAATATGTAATGAATTGTAAAGATTTTTGGTAATAAAGAAATCAACCACATAGTTTTTTTACTTGGAAAGGAGTGGCACCCATGTTTTTCAGATGTTTGCCCCACCATAACTACAGTAGGCACACTCAGTACCAAAGTTAATAAGATAAGTGTGTATACAGTACAAAATTCCCTAAGATGTTATTAGATACAGTGCAAAATGCCCTAAGATATGCCCCAGATGCAAAATATCCTGAAACATGCCAGCAAGTATACAATCCCAAATTCAAAGAATTAATTAGTGGGACAGCAACAAAAAAGATACAAAAATGCTTGAGTGTAAAAATGACATATTGATTTTATTAATTTATATTTAAGGTTGCGGTGTACATACAGTGTGTTTTTTATGTTAACAATATCTTTAAAATTCAGTTTGCAGCTGTCCAGAGCCAAGGTTGGACAGTTCTTGAAAGGAAATGTTTGGGCCAGATGTGACACAGTAAACCTTGTAAATGACACTTCAATGTTAGGTTTTTACTAGGCCCTGAACAGAAGATGGAGTGTTGCCCTATCCAGAATGTGATGTGCCAAAGAAGTGACCTTTACAGGAACAATTACTTTAGCCAGGCAGAACGAGTAAAGCTTTTTTGTATTTTTCTGGCTTTCTGTTGCTTGCTACCATATTCCATACCAAACCTTGGGCTGATAATATTAAAGTAAATCTGTCAAGTCCACTTAACAGACTTTTATTAGGAAGCAGAGAATTTTCTTAGCTGAATGATAAAAGCATTCAGCTAAGACTGTAGTAAAAGAAGCAAACTCCCTGCTTCTTTTCTGCTCCGATGCCAGACTTGAATCTGAAATTGGATTGGGTGGGACTAAAAGGATGATTGGCATTAAAGTTCCTTCAATCAGATCCTTTAAATCATGATCTAACAGGATTCTGATTGGAGGAGTTATAATATCAATCATCATTTAGCCCCAATCCAATTTGAGATTCAAGTTGGGCATTGGAGCAGAAAAGAAGCAGGGAGTTTGCTTCTTTTACTAAAGTCTGACAGGTCCACTTTTAAAGGTGAATAAATTTTGAAGCTGAAATGTGTAAAATACCTTTAGGGATAATGAATTTCATTTGCTTGACTGTGACTAACTGAGAGACTACTAACTTTAATAAGTTATACTTATACTCGTGTATAAGTCGAGGACAGTTTTTGGCCCAACAATTATGAAATTTGCTATGACCCATGTATAAGTCAAGAGTAAAACTTGGGGTTTTTGTTAGCATAACATATTAAAGAATTGTTGGAAAAATACAAGATAGCAATAAGATTTTATTTATTTCTGTCAGCAACAGTTTAGTGTGTGTTCTCCTTTAAGGGGCGGTCTCTGACTGCATATGCTTTCTGTTTGCTCCGATCTGGCCCCAGTCCCTTTGCTGGTGTGAGAGTCTGCAACAATGGGTGGATGCTGTTAACAGGCTTGCCCAACTATCCCCTAGCCCCCCAGTGAGGTTATTTAACACTATTGTGTGTGTGCTGTAATTACAATTACATTACTTACAGATTCCGGTCAGTTCCTCTCCTACTGTGCTGTTTGTGTTTTTGTATCAGCTCCAAGCAGCTCTCTAGCCTACTCTGTTGATTGCTTTTTTTTGTTATTTTTTTTGCTTTCAAAACTAACCTGACTCGTGCATAAGTCGACTGTACTATTTTAAATTATTTTTTTAACTAAAATTTATACGGTATTCCTCTTGTTCTTCCATGTATTTATAGTATATACAAAGTGCTGGAAGATTATGTAGTGATTTACATATATTGGTCATGTAATTTGACTAGGTTTCATGGTGTGGAAGGTGATCTTGCCTGTCAGACCAACTTTACTTTCTGGAGTCTGGTTGGGTGGGGCTAAATTATCATTGACATTATAGCTCCTCCAATCAGAACCCTTCTAGATCCTGATTTTAAGGGATCTGATTGGAGGAGCTATAATGTCAATCATTTAACCTGCCCAACCTGACTTGAGAAAGAAAAGTCGGGCTGACAGGGAAGATGACAGGACGAAAGGCTGTATAAAGTTACATTTTTAAATACATATATATTTACAAAAATGTTTATTTCATTAGTAGAACCTAAATTAGTATTAGAGTTTTGAGGTGACAGGTGCACTTGTCAAAAGGAAGTCCTGAGGAAGTTGTGAACACACACAACGAAACGCGTAGAGATCCATGATACTCCTTTTCAACTTTATACAAAAGCGTTTTTCTGTCACTCCATTGTGAGTATAATTCGTACCTTTTTACTCATATTAAAAGTTTCTTTTACTGCACCATGATGCGATTTTCTTATGTTTTATGATGATGGTTACCACATGAGCTAGGGGTCTATTTGATCTACTATATCATCACCTGAGAATTGATCATAATCCTTTGATGTCCAGCATTTGGAGCTGTTTGAATCGCTTGCCACAATAACTTTGTTGTGCTCAATCAAGTTTACATCTGGTGAGCGTTTTCACTATCTGAGTGTGCTCACCATTTTTTCATGTTTGGTGGTGAAACCATCACTTCACACACCCTTTCACTTCTGCATTTATTCTATGGTTTTTTTGGTATCTAAACCCTATCTTTAAAAAAAATTATATGGTAATGCACTATGTAGTGCTATTGTTTTGCGCTTGTTTCAGATACCTTAAACACTTTAATAATACTGGTGATTTGTGATTTATTTCATAAATTGGTCAGTGTAATTAACGAATAAGTTTGTTACTCAGTTTGTAACCCATAATGATTACAGGAGTTCCATGTAATTACTGGTTTGAGTTTTGCTACTATGTGTACTGTATAAAAGTCAGTAGTGTTTTATCTTTTAAACAGATATTAATGTAGTCCTTTTTACAAATATGTCCAAAATGCTTAATTGAATTAGTTTCTAGCTATTAGATATTCCATACACATTTTGCTTATATTGACCTTGGCAGCAAATCCTGTCTGCAAAATCCTGTTACTAGACAATGGAGTTTTCGTTTTGAAATGTAAAATATATATACAGTCTATATATATATATATATATATATATATATATATATATATATAGGAAATAAATGCTCCAAAGCAACGCCAATGGGTTCAGATTTGTTAGTGATATACTTTTATTTCTGCTGCCAGCTCTCATGTACTTGCTTAATTACCTTTCACTGGGAACAATGTCTGTCGCAACCAGATATTATTTTAATATTCCCCTCTCTATTCATTTTCCTGGTTCTTTAGTAGAGCTGCAAAAAGGAAATTAAAGGATCAGTTAAGCATGCAGAAGCAACTGCTTAATTAAGAGAAATTTACCAAATGTAGATGGAAATGATATTTTTGGTAATAGAATTAGCAGAATAAATAATGAAATATAATAGAAAAGAGAAAAATAAATGCAATATTTTACCTGACACTACATTTTTCCCAACAGCAGCCCTGTGTAGGGGGAGTGGTTCTCTGTCAATCAAAGGATGTTACCATGGAACATGCAGGCTGAAGCAGAGTACCCGCTTCTCTTTCATTTTAAGCTTTATACCACTGCAGCTCTGAAAAAGGTTATCCTTTTTGGGATGCTATCAAGTTGCTTTATATTAGCTGCCATTAATCATTAAATGGCACTCATTTTGTATGTTGATTTTCATGAATTTAGCATTAGATAGAAAAAGTGCACTATATAACAATATGATAAGAATACAACATTTCAAAATTACAAAAGGGATTATTTCCCTAGAGACTTAACTGTTTCTTTAAGGTCCAGGGATGTACATACAATATACCAGAGGAGACAGATGTTACCCGGCATATGGTGGCTGCAAGAGTCTGTGGTGTTTTCTTATATTGCATTTTCTGTTGTCCTCTATCTAATAAGAAAATATCTGTGAGGATCCGTCCAACAAGAAGGGGGAGAAAGAGACGAACAGCAATGTACCACAGTAGTCTTGGCACCAGCTAGTCCCTGGGTGCGGAGTCTAAGGAGCCCTCCGGTCTTCACCTTTGACCCTCGCAAGGAGGTATGGGCTTTGCAGCCGAGGACTCCCAGGTCGTGGTCCCAAGGGTTAGCTGACCACTGGTGGAAGGGCAAAAGAACTAACAATGGCCAAGGCTGAGGCAAGCAATGCAGGCTAGGGTACAGGAACAGACAGGCTACCAAAAATGCAAGGAGCAGGCAGGCAGACAGACAGGCAGGTTGACAGGCAGGCTGACAGGTAGGCTGACAAAAGGGCCAAACTTTAATACCAGGGGGAAAGCCACTAGAACTCTTTACTAACTGAGTTCTATATCTGGGCGCCGCAACTGAGGGGAAGCTCCTTTAAATCCCCTGACAGGTGAGCACGTGACTGCGACGCAGCTCTGTCATAAGTGCGCGCCGGCTTCACGTGCGCGTGTCCGCAATGAAGAGGCGTGCGCATGGAAACCGCGGCCCGAATGCCGCACCGAGGGAGCTGTAGAGAAGGTAAGTTTCCTAACAATATCTGTTCCCCGCACGCACTGACACCCCCAGGCTTAAAGATGTACTTACTCTATATTTGTAAGACATATGTTAGGTATATCTATAGAAATATGATTTGCTAGGTCAGTGGTTCTCAAAATGTGAGGCAAAATGGAAAGTTAGATGAGTTGCAAAGGGGAACCTAATCTAGCCGTAAAGATTTAAATAGTGACCCTGCCAAATAGCATTAAATTCTTTGTTTTAAGGTATGTTTTTCATTATGTCCTTTTTTTTTGCAATATAATGCTGATCCATTCACAACTAGTCCCTTTATGATAACTGTACATTCATTGTTTTTGGGGCTAATAGAAGGAATGCTAAAAAGCATTTTTCAGCATTCTTAGCAGTAAGTTCAAGGTTTGTGGCTGAAACCCAAGTTTTGCGCTACCACTGCCATTTAACTAGTAGTGTACCTCAGTTATGATGGTGTTATAATAATGGGTGCAATCTGTGTCTATGCTAAAAGTGTTTTAGTTTGTGATGGCAAAATAACGTGTTGCCACAGCCCTATAATATATGATAGATGAGGCCAGAGAGTACAGTAAGAAGAAACTGAGGCTTGAACGTGGAATCTATAGGCATGGCAGCAGTGCAAATACTTAATATATTTATAAATGTTCACACAGTCTAAACTACAAGTCATGGAGACTCCCAGGGTATGCTGACACACTTTTGTGTTTGTTGAAGTTGGTTACTATGATAAGAAATAAGGAACTAGCCTGTCCCTGTGTCCACCGCTGCAATCTCCTGATGACAGTAAAACCGGGTGCTTGTGAAGGTGCGGACGTCGTGCAGCAGTAAAGTAGAAAATCTCCAGCACAACCGGGTTGAATAAAAGTCCTTTATTTCACCACAGGGGCATAATTAAAAACAATCCACAATGCCTACGC
>WMED01012301.1:0-10865 GCA_019650415.1 Pipa parva
GTAGACTTTGTAAAAATTTACATTTGTGTCATTCTCAAAACTTTTGGCCATGACTGTATTTGCTGTAAGATCACTGCAGTTAAAGTTAATGACTGCCATAGACTATTGCAATGCAATCTGCACAATTATCTTAATAAATGTATGAGGCACAAGCTAGCAAATTCTTGATTAGAATGCACCAATCATTTGCCTGCCCTTGTCGAATGGTGGAACTTACTTCTCCTGGGGGTTCAGTGGAGCTATCGGAAGTACACACTGGAGATGTGCAGCTAGAATATTAAGGAAATGTATATTAGTATTCATTCCTGGATGGAGGCTAAAAGAGGCATGAGAAGTGAGGGAAAATGGAGGCAATAGCAATGTGCAGATGGTATAGTTAGAGGTCAATGCACTATTATGTCCCATTAGCTTTTGATAATGTAGAACATCCAGCATACACCACAGCATTATGGGAGTTATAGTTTTATTAAAGCAGGTAAGCATATAGTTGCCTAGGAACAGGAGACATATAGATATAAAACAATGACCAATAACATTATTTTCTCTTTTGAAACCCAGCAGATATTAATTGCGGTCATCCCTCTTTGCACACTTGCCTCTCTGGTGTAGCTATCCTGAAACTGCTCGGGGTGTTAGGAGGACTTTGGTGTGTATCAACGCCCGGCCAAGGAATGCACTGGAAGAAAAGTAAGAGGGTTTGTGTGATTAGAAATATTTTGGGGTAAAACATAAATAAAACCCAGCTCTACAGTCCTTGGCTAAGTCTGCAATGTTTATAAAAGTTCATGAATGCACTGATTGGTCAGTCCCAAACTCCAGGAAGTTATTTCATGGCCAATGAAAGACAAGCGCAAGGCTTCCTAAGACTAAGCTATAAGTACCTCCGTTAGTATAGTGCTTTCACAGGCTGGCTGATACTTCTCACGTTCCAGGAGAGAACGCCTTTCCACCTTCTCACGGTCAGTCTTCTGCTTCCGGTCTGCACCTTTGGGCTGAAGAACAACAGAACGAAAGTTTAAAATTTAGGATAATGATGGCTGCGCTCCTGCTCCTTCCCTCTGCATCTACCTGCTTGGTTTAGCATCAATGGAACAGGACATTGTGGTAAAAAACCATGAACAATTATGTGTTGAACTATGTGTGAGAGTTAAATAAACTTTCTTTGCATTAGGAGTGGAAGATTGTACTATAATAGCCACAGACAATAAATAATTCTATCATTTTGATAAAAAAAAAGTTAATATAGCATTCCTTGAATCTTGATATGCTCCACCAGGTAAAGCACAAACCTTAAGACAGTCGTGCCCAACCTGCAGCCCGAATTCCAAAGTCCGAATTGTTGCGTATAAGTGTGAATTCGCCAGCTAAAGACAGTCGCAATACAGTAGACTGTTAGTGTCATAGTCGCGTCTTTATAATGAGAAAATTGTCACAGTTGTAAATTTAAAATTTGTTGCGGTTGCGAATATACAAGTCGCGACTTTGAAGCGGCGCGTGTCGCAAATCTATATGGCCTCCAGGCCGAAAAAGGTTGAGCATCACTGCTTTAAGATATATACCCGTATAACGGCATGACCATGTTTATGTCTGTTTCATCTACCATCAACAGCAGGGAAGAGGAAAATGGAAAGGGCAAGGTGAAAGAACCTTAAAAACTTTGATTTGGCAGCTGGATGAGTACAGATGTTCTGTGAACCCTCCGCAAGAATCCGCCTTATATGTATCCACCTGAATTCGAAAAGGAGCTCCCTTTTCTCCTCCACTCTTTCTCTGAGTAAACTCAGTGCTAATGCAATGAACCTGTTAAAGAACAAATCGCAATTTTCATTCGCAATTTTCATGCATACAGACCATTACCAGCCTTTGATCATGCACTAAATATTGCAAGAATTAATTAAAAAAAAAAAAAAAAACTGCCCCCACATTGCAGAATTTCATTCATCCACTATCCATCTATCAACTTAACCAACAGTACCCTTCCCTTCTGTCTGGTTTCCATCTCCATCCCATAATCACCTTCTTCTACTAAACCAAACGTCCTTTTATACCACTTCACTCGTTTACCTGGATGAACACAGATGTCCTTTTGCTAGGATCCCAAAGAAACTCAATGGTGTTTAGGGTATTGGGGTTCACCAATGGATCTATTACCCCTACCGACAGTGGAACATCTAGAAGAATAATACAATTAATTTGAAGGGTTACAGTTTTTTCAGCCAATCTGCCGCAATGCATTGGACTTTTATTAAATGAGTCAGCCACAAGGTCCGACTTGACAATGGGGTAATGATCACATGATTTAAAGGACCCCATACCTATATCCAAGATTCGATCTCCTGGGTGGTTCAGTTGCCAACTCTCCAATTGTTGTCGTTCACTGTACTGTAATCGCCGGTCATGAAAAACCACCCTGGCTACACTCTACAGAAGGAAAACATTGGCAGAAAAAGAGCTGTTAAACAAGACCTACACCTGTTGGATTTGTGGTCTAAAAAGGTAATAAGTAAGCCATGATATATTGACAATCAAACTGACAAATGAGTCCTAACAAGTGGTAATGTGATTTAAAGTTAGATTTATAAGCTTTTTTGGACTATGTTTACTTATTTATTCTCAAATGTCAAACAATTTAATCTGCAACACAAAATCACACCCGTGTGTACAGTTTTAGTGAATTTGCTGTCAAGTTGAGCCCTCGCTTAATATATATTCATGAGCTGAGCTCAGGAGCCCCACTCGGTGTTGAATAAAGATGCATTGTTTCACAAAAACTATACTAATTGGAATTTATGCATGAAGAACATTTATATTTGTTAAAATAATACTGTCTCTAGATAGTAAAACAATAATATGTTATTGTAAAAAAAAAAAAAAGTGTCTGGAACATATTTCATTTCTTTAGACAACATTATTACAAATATAAAATGTACATTTTTCCTCCTGGAAAAAATACCATACCACCTGGTATGTGATAACAGACTTATTAACCTTTAACTAGAACTCTAGCATGCTCAGTACTCTAAATGAATTCTTGTGGGTAAAAAAAATGTATTCATGACCTAATTACCAATTTGGTTGAGCACTTCAAATAAACTACTTTTGATTTTGAATCAAAACAAACAAACAAACAGTTTAGAAAATACATGTTTGATGATGTATAGCAGTTATTTGTCATAGCATAATTTGTAGTTAGATGTCAACCTTGTCCCAAACACATACACAAATATATTAATGGAAACTGACCCTTAGAATCCGACGACCTTCTGACTGCTCTCCGAATCCCTTCCAGTTACTTAACATGCGGATCTCATAGGACTGACCTATAGCCAAACAGAAAATAGAATTTGAAGAGATTGGATTCTCAATTGGACAATGAGTAATGTAGGAATGGTAAGATATATAGAGTAGGCTAACATACTCTCTGAATGAAATCATACTCAACCTTGGCACAAATGAGTAGATATTAGGCTGTCTATTTGGACAGCGAACCCTCTGTATCTCTCAGCTGTAGTTGAAGACTCATTCTAAAGAAGGCTTTCTCCATGAATTTGTTTTTCCATTTAATAGTGAGTAAAACTTCTACCTATATTGCAAGAATTTTTGAACTAATCGTCTCTCATGAATAGGAGGGCAGTGGATCTACTAAGCCTTGAAAAAAAACATTTTTTTTTTTGAATTTTAGAAACATCTGCTAGAATAACATACCTATTAAAGAGCAAAAGCAATGTACTATAAACACTGTGTTTCTACTCTAGTAAGGTATAAAGAAGAGAGACAGAAAAACTCAGTGATAGCAGCATTGTTCAGTGCCACACTCAAGGTCAACATCTTCATTGGTGTTTTACTACCCAGTCTTTTTAATTCCCCTCAGGTCTATTCATTTATCCAATACTCCTACTAAGCTGCTATTGTGAGGAACAATATCGTACAAAAAAAGAAGAAAACGTAACAGGCGGTGGATGAGTAAACAAAGCTCCACCCCCACTGCTGCAAACAAAACAGGGGCCTTCTTGTATGAAGGTGCCATAGGTGGAACATTCTAAACCAATGTCAATGACCTACAGACTGCATATAAAGTACTATTCACAACCGAACAAGTCTATATCAGTCATCTGGGTAATGGATCATTTATCATCATGGTGATGGCGGATTTGCACGTGGATGCAGTAACAGATATAGCGTGCAGGCTCCAGGGAGTGATGTGATCTTCTGGATGATGGAATGATCAGCAAACATTGGCTACTGCATGTGGAGTGGAGTTAACCAATGATCTGGTCACTCTACTCATGTGTACTCAACTTTACTATGGGTTCCATTATGTTTACAGCAAAAGAGTGGACACCATGTTGCTAGTGCCACCCAGAAAGCAAGGTGTGGGACAATGTTACCCCGAGTTTCGGAATCTCATTCATGAACTGTGATGAAAGGGAATTGTGTAACCCTTGCTTATAAATTGGAATACACTCCTAAATTATCACAGTTAAGTTGCTTGTGTATAAACAACTTCACTGGGTCCCAGTTGTATACACTACACCTGACCAACTCCTGTTGCACTGCCCCTTGAAGGTGCCTAGACAACTTTTCTACTGTAGTGACTTGTTAACTACATGATTGGTGGCCTAATGCTACTTACATTAAGGTATCAAAAAAAAGAGTCAACGAAGCAATAGGTTTGGCAATCTGGAAGCTCTTTGAGGCAAACAATCAGCCTACTGATTTCAGATAGACAGCAATGAATAGATACAGATGCTGAACCCAATTTTATTGTTATAGAATTGTAAAAAAAGTAATGGAGTAGGTTGATAGCTAAGAATAGGATTGTTACCTTGGTTGAGGTAGGTAAGGGTCTCCTCATGTAGTTTAACAGCTGGGGAGGTTGGCACACACAGGACACACTGAAAAGCTGGGCAGTGGGGGACAATTGGTGTCTGATCCTCTTGCTTAAGGAAAGGAATTGGTACTGTTTCCCTGAATGATACACAACAGTAAATGAACAATTAAACACAGTCAGATACTGGCAGGTAGACCCGTGGGCAAATTCTACTAAATTCAGTGTTTGACAAAAAAAAATATGTAACAATACTCAACTCATTTACCACTTAACGTACATTTCATTTTGGTTTGACCCCGGCAGGATGACCAGTTGTGTAGACAGACTGATCAAAAATTTGGTGTACATTCAGCTGTTGTCACAAAGGGACTATTGTCCACCAAATGTCTGGCTTGTAAATGTCAAGTTTACCCATAATCACATACTTGTCTTTGTATGGTAATAATCAAACCATATTATGTAGCACTAACATTCTGTTTAGCCTTGGACATACAGTATATTCAGTGTGATTCATTAAAGGCCATGCCACATAAACGGTCTGCCAGTTTCTTTTAAAAACACCTAGACTAGATGAGCAAATTGGTCAGTGTAGGCCGGGCCTAAATTATATACAAAAGACAGAGGGCCTCATTGACTGAAGTTTGAATAGTTGCATTGTGCTATGAATTCACATCTATTCTCTACTTCCCCATGTATTCTTACTGAGCAAACTGCGAAGTGGAGAATACGAGACCAATTCTGGTGACTGCGCAAATCACGAATTTGCATCATTTTGCGTATGTATGCACGGGTACTTCTACTATTGACTAAGCCGAGGTGTGGTGCGAAGGTGCGAATGTGACTGGGTGAACTACTCCAAATTCCCCTGTTTGACTTTGCCACTTCAGACTGGTGAATTGGGGTGTCGATGGCAGGGCTCCAGTGTGGTGTAAGGTGACTATTCATTCAAAAGTGACAATGACGACGGCCACTAAATGACCACATGACCTAGGGATAAGGTTACATAGAAATAATATATTCACAGAATACAGTTAGTGGGATATGGTGAGACTGACATCACTGCCCTTCACTACCAATTGTTGAATTTGCTTCACTCCACATGACTCGAATTGTAGTGAGGTGAATTTGACAGGTGAATACGTACTTTAGTCAATGAGGCTCAGAATCTTGAGTTAAACAGACTGTTAAACATCCATCCATGGGGTAATTTAGGAAAGTCCGAACTTACCTTGCGATCCTTTGATTCACTTCGCAGAGACTGGTACACGCTCCCTTCTCTCCTGCACGCGGACATCAGCGAACGCTTTAAAGGTACGTCGCCTCACCTCGTGACCACTCGAGTCGCCTCACTAGACTGGAATACCTTTAAAGCGTTCGCTGATCTCCGCGTGCAGGAGAGAAGGGAGCGCGTACCAGTCTCTGCGAAGTGAATCGAAGGATCGCAAGGTAAATTCAGACTCTCCTGAATTACCCCCCATATTGTTACTTTCACTTTTCATTCCCTTCAACATCTGCTGGGAGCAGTAGTTCAGCAATAGTCAGCTAGCCACAAAGTAAAGATCAAGATAACAAAAGCTGAATTTCACTCTTACTGCATTTACCACTTGTAGACAATTGATGGCTATCTGCTGCTGCTGCTACTAAACTTAATCTCCCAGAATCCCCTGTCAATCAGTGTCAGGCCAATTATACCAAACTACCTGCATAAATGTGTAAATCTCTCCCATTCCGACTAAAGAATTGTGTTGTCCATGCTTGCCTTTAAGCTTTTTAATTTACTTTACTTGTTGAGCGCTTATTCCAATGTCTGTATTATAATTGTATAGATAAAATGTTCAGCTCTTTGTAAATCAGTGCAATATATATATATATATATATAGATGTATCTATCTATATATATTTAAACTTGTGCCACATTGAGCTGAAAATAGAAACTGCTGAAGCTTTTATATGAGGAGAGAAAGTTGGCAGCCCTGTATAACGCTGACACTGATAATCTGACTATCCACCCTTTGCTGTCATACACAGAATGTTAGAGATCGAGGCTATCTCTCATCTCTGCCTCTTTCATCTTTTCTCTGACATACAGATTCCTGTTGCTGTGTGGCTGTGAATTCTGGGAAGTGTAGTTTGGTCACCAGTATATAGATAGTGTACAACAATCCTCTATGGAACTCAGATAGAGAGAGAGAGAGAATGAAAGGCGGATATGTAAATGGTTTAACAAGCATTAGTACTGTAAAATACTGATTGTCTGGAGTATGAATATGGAGGAAGCAATAATCCTGCCTTTGTCAGTAAGATGAAGGCTTTCTTTCAGCGAGTAAATGAGTTGTCATTTCACTCCTGCCAACCGATCCATCATATTATAAGTCTTAGAGGAATAACCGCGCTGTCAGCAAATGTACCTGACTACACGAAAGCCTTTTGTCCTTGAAAAGACCCAGTGGAACCTATTCCGACTGATAGCTGCGCGTTACACAGAATAAGAACCCAATCATATATTTAAACGGCCGCCAGATAAAAATAGGAGCCAAGCCACAAGCAATTTCAATCATGTCCATCTATTACAAGTCTCTGAAAGTTCCAGGGTGAGCTAATTCCATCGCAACTCTGCCTTGGCTTCAGTTATGCCCAGAAATAACAATGTCACATTAACACAAAGTCATTGCCTGCTCAGGCTCACCTGTAGATACTGTTCGGAGGGGTCTGGTAGTGCTCTGCCGGAGTGGGCCAGTAATGTTCGGGTTGACTGTGCCAAAAAAGCATTCTTTTTTTTATTTCTTCTTTCCTAGAGGTGCAGTAATCCTAGAGGTAAAATTGCAGGATACTCAGCGGTCCTGGAAGCAGCAGTGACTCTGAACAGGTAAACACTGGAAATATCAGGAAAAGAAGAAACTTCTTTTTATACAACAAATTTATGACAGATGATTCAATGTGATTGGCTAAAACTGCACCCATAACCTCAGCTCCTGAGATTGTGATTGGCTCTTTGTGTTTAACTCAAGGCATGCAGTAGTTAAGAAACTGTATGCATGTCGAAAGGAGCGTGTTTACATGTAAACATGAAGACATCATAGGCTGGCTGCTGTTTATATATACGCAAGAGCACACTTTCAGACAAATCCTCAGTGGCACAGTTACAATATCCATTTTATTTACACATCACACAGACACACTTTACCCACCAGCACAGGGACCACTCAAGCTGTGCTTAACACATTTACTTTATCAGCTAAATATGTACCTGCCGCATATCTTGCAGGGAATCTCATTCATGTCCCAGTAAAAAACAAAATAAACCCACTACAAATGCATGAGTCACGTGATATTGTTCATGTTTACCCTATACATGCACACGCAGTTAAAATGGCAGATTCAAAATAAGTATTGACTGTAGTCTATAGGGCAAAATTTATTAAAGGCGTAAATTTTACCGATTGATCGGAATTTAATTTTGATCGATCGCATCACCGGTTTCGCCTTTAATAAATTTCGCCCATGTTAGGGGCCTGTACACACAGAAGTGTTTATTCATGAAAATCCGAAGAGTTACATAAAGTTCTAAATTCGCATTCATTCGGCGTCTCATATTCAACAAATTCCGCGATCTGGCATATTTGCGACCAATTCAGCTGGCATTTACTACAGTCACGGACTTAACGGAGCTTTTCTTGTCACTTTCCGCGTGCCTGCGCAGACAATTCACCTTGCGTCAGAGTCTGTTGAAGTAGCAAATTCAGCAAGAAGTACTGTGATGCATTCAGCAGAATTACTTTTCCAGAATAAAGTGGTGAATTAAAGGGCTGATTGCAGGATTCCTACTGCCCGACGGACTACACTGCACTGCGCAAGAGACTGTGTCAAGTGTTGTTGTCTTATTCACTATGGAAATACACCGCTTAGTGAATAAGGAGCGGAAAATTTGTGACTATTAGAGAATCCTGACACTTTAATGAATAAGCCCCTGATCATTTTTTTTAAAATTATTTTGGCTTATCCATTCATTTAAGAGACAATTTAGGTCAATTCAAAGGGTTTAAATGTTATACACCAACCTATGGTATAATTAGAGGGAAGCTTTGATTATATTCTTTTGATTTTTTTTTTGTTTTGCATTTTGACATAATGCTCTAGTTCAAAGGGGAAGTATAGCTTATAAGTTATTTTGAATTTAATGCCTTTGCTGGCAATGGCAGGAAATACAGCATATGTCTACCTGATGAAGGTACCAGTACGTCCGGTTAATGATTTCGTTATCTGATAAGAGGTATGAAATTTTTGTTGGATTATTGATTAGGTAACACAGTACAAAGCATTAGCATACTTTAAAAAAAACAAAAAAAAACAAAACTAGCTTTTACTCTACACAATAGAAAACATTTGGCCTGTGCTTAACTCATCTGGTTGCGCAACTTCATTGTGAAGACACCCATAGGCAGTTGAGCTGTGAGTGCTCTTCCTGCTACACTGGGGATTGTGGTTCTATTACTATTTTTAAGGACAGGGAGCTTCATCCATACCTAGAATCAATTACACAGGGTGGATAAAAGGATATATATTTTACTTGGCAAAATCACAAAATGGATATGTACGAATAAGTATATCCAAACACCAGTACATTTAGTTGGAGAACCTAAACCAAAAGGAGGTACACCTTTAATTTATCTATTAAAAGTGACCTTCACCTGAAATGACTCTCTGAGCTTTTTACATAGCAACATTCTAAGCTAATATACAATTGGTCCTCATTTTTTTTTTCTTTTAGTTTTTTTTTTTTTTATTTCAATGTTAACATTTGTGTTGTGAGGCTCTCAAGCTTATCCTTCTCGTTTATCCGTGTTTACTATCACTTTATTCTGCAGTCTGGTGAATGAAGGAGAGCCTGAACCATCTGGAATCTTCCTTTCTGTAACGTATATGCAGTAATTGTGGTTAAACCGCTTGCGTCTGGTCACAAGCAGGTTTGTTATGCGCATGCTATACTTACTGCAGATGGTTTTCCCTGATCTGTGGGAAGCAGCCAGAAGAGATAATTCACTCATACCATGGATTTGCTGTTCTTGGACAGCAGCAGGTGATGAGGGCACCATTGAGATAACTGTTCCTGGATAGTTACAGCTAGAGAAATGATAGTCTTTATCCAGCATAATTGTGCAAGAGTATATGTGTGTAAGTGGGGGTGTATGTTTGTGTGAGTGTGGATGTAAGCATGAGTATATGTGTGTGTAAGTGTGGGTGAATGGGTGTGTAAGTGTGGGTGAATATGTTTGTAAGTGTGGGTGAATGTGTCTGTAAGTGTGAGTATATGTGTGTGTAAGTGTGAGTATACAGTATGTGTGTGTAAGTGTGAGTATATGTGTGTGTAAGTGTGGGTGTAAGCATGAGTTTATGTCTGTACAAGTGTGGGTGTAAGCATGAGTGTATGTCTGTACAAGTGTGGGTGTAAGCATGAGTGTATGTCTGTACAAGTGTGGGTGAATATGTCTGTAAGTGTGAGTATATGTGGGTGTAAGCATGAGTGTATGTCTGTACAAGTGTGGGTGTAAGCATGAGTGTATGTTTGTGAAAATATGGGTGTATGTGTGTGTAAGTGTGGATGTAAGCTTGAAGTGTATGTTTGTGTAAATGTTTGTGTAAGTTTGTATACATGTGTGTATGTGTGTGTAAGCGTGGGTGTATGTGCGTGTAAGCGTGGGTGTAAGCATCAGTGTATATTTGTATAAATGTGGGTGTATGTGTGTGTAAGCGTGGGTGTAAGCATCAGTGTATATTTGTATAAATGTGGGTGTATGTGTGTGTAAGTGTGAGTGTAAGCATCAGTGTATATTTGTATAAATGTGTGTGCAAGTGTGTGTGGGTGTAAGCATCAGTATATATTTGTGTAAATGTGTGTGTGTGTGTGTGTGTAAATGTGGATGTAAGCATGAGGGAGTGGGTAACTATGTCATTTCCTGCTGGGGCCCTGATCTCTTGTTTCCTGGTGGGCCCCTGATCTCTTGTTTCCTGCTGGGGCCCTGATCTCTTGTTTCCT
>WMED01012302.1:0-14874 GCA_019650415.1 Pipa parva
CAAAGTCCACTCCATTTTAATTCTATACAAGTGGTCTCTAGGTGTTGTCATAGTATAGGTTAACTTCCCATTGCAGCCCATGATAAAAGTGAACTAAGTTTGATTTTTATAGCTGAAGATGCCACAAAGATAAGGCAATGAGGTCTCCTTTATTAAGTAGTCTGTCCACCAACCAAATGCTCAAGCATTTCTAATGCAGTGTAGGCAAGTACAGAGTACAAGCAATTATTAAACATTGATTTATATAAAAGAAGATTTTAAAAAAGAAACAAGCAAATGTGTGGTGTTATTTCCTGAAATTATTCATTTTGTTATCAACCTGCACAATAACTGAAGTGTTAACCAGGCAGAAAGTACATTTTTTTTACGGAAACATAGTCTGTTCTTTTAGTATTTATGAACACAATAATAGTCAAATAAAATCTATAAGATGTGCTGGTCTCTGCTTTTTAGTATTGCGTATGCAGAACTCATGCAAATTTGTAGCCTCAGCAATGTTGACATTGTGTATTCAGTATTCAAAACACCCAGGCCAAATTTCTTTTTAATTTAAATATGATTTTGTCTTTACCTACAGGTATGTAAGCTGTTAAAGGCTGGGGTTTGCTATAGCAGATTTAAACATGTCTTCCCTCCAGACTGTTGTTAAATTGCAATTTGGAAAATGTTTATAATCAGTCAGATTGATTTTACCAATATTTTCAAACACAAGCAGACTACTAAAATAAAATGCTGGAAGTAATGGCCCCTAATGTAAGCTTTTACTGTTTAGAATAAATTACCACTGTTGTGTTTGTGCACTCTTCATAATCTATATACCTGTATATGCAAAGGATCTATAGGCTTGTCATTCACTTGTGACATACAATATGTGTACTATTATTTTGTTACCTTAAAGGAGATGTTCACCTTGGAATTATTTAGTATGTTATAGATAGCAGTATTCTAGGGTCTATTAACCTAGCTACCAGCCACTGAGTTAAGTACAGACTGGAAAAGCATTATTAGCACAGGGCCTGAACAGTAATAAATGTGTGTAAGTGTGTGTGTATATATATATATATATATATATATGTATGTATATATTCACGTATAAAAAAACAACACATCTTGTAAGAACAAAGAGCAATTGCAAAAGGTCTTTGAATGAGAATATCTACAATACATTAATATAGAAGCATAGTCCAACATTGATGTGTAAGTTGGTCTATGCCAGTGGACAGTATGTACTTCCCTTATAATGGGGTCTTTATCATGATCTTAAGCAACAAGCAAAGAACAGAATAATGAAGGAGATGAAGATGTCACTGAAACATTTCTTGCATGATAATTACATATCTAAAGGTATATCTCTTTTGACTGACTAGTATATCCATTTGACACCTCTTTCCATTTTAAAGGGTATGAAAAGTTTGGATAAAACATTATTTATATCTGACATGTATACATACAGAAAGCTAACCTAAACATTAAAATGTAAAAATGATTTTGGGATCAGTAGTACTTGCCTGTGGTTTAAACAGTCCTTCTCCCCCATGCCATTTTGTACAGAGAGCTATTCTTGTGGGAGAACCCCTCCCTCTCTATTTAGCTAAAAAGCCTGTTCCTAACCCTGAGCATGTGCAGATAAAAGCTGTCTGACTATCTGTGCGGTTGGTCGGCTGTGGAGTCAGGGAGAGGAGGGTGTGTGGCTATATGCTTGCACTTCCCATACAAGGAAGTTGTTCAGAAGGAAAGAGCAGCTACAGGGGAATATTGAGCTCTGCTGAATTATGAGGTGCATCAGGAGTTTCTTAATCCTTATATTGCTTGACAGTAGGTAAATAGAGCTTTCTTTATAGACAGGGTTTAGTTAACCTTTAAGAACATAGTTAATTGCAATAAACTTAAACCGTGGAAGTCCATAACCCATCCCAAAACTGATTCATCAATGATATATATCATTTTAATTTATTATTTGCTGTTCACAAGGCTAAAGGATGGTTACCCATATGTTCACTTAATTTTTAAACTTTTTAAACTTTCTTCATGTAACCAAGTTCACAATGACACAGAAGTGGTGTTAATTGGAATATGCATGTGTGTGTGTGTATGCATCTAGCCATTTATTTACTTCTTAAATTCTAAGTATTCATATTGCTAAGCTCATACAACTGTTTAACTTTCTATGAAAAAAAAAAAAACATACTACAACATGAGTGCTACATTTTACAAGTAATAAATAAAGGCACTGGGGCAAGTTCAAAGAGTAATTTTGCCAATGTATTGGTTTGATGATGGAGTACATTGTCACATAGAACTTTCTAAACATTTTCAGGCAAATAGGAGCAGAGCCCTAACTTTCAATTGTTAGTTACATTCATTTCAATGGCAGACAATTCCTATGACATATTCCCACTTTGGTGCCACATCTACATGTATTTTGAACGAAATGTCACCAGAATAGAAACAGGAACTATGGGGGTTATTCTCTAAGGTGTGAATTCGACTGTCGAATTCGCAAACAGCAGATTCTCATAGTAAATCTGCTACAATTTCCCCATTGTAAAGTCGCGACTATTTTTAATATTAAGATTGCGACAATTTTAACATAATAAAGTCACAACTGCGACAATATTCTCATTATAAAGATGCAACTGCGACAGTAGCAGCCTATTTCGATTTTCTTTATCTGGCGAATTTGCACCTATACGCAACAATTCAGACTTTAGTGAATAACCCCCATATGCATAAAGCCCCCAAATTAGCCTCATTCATTTGGCAAGTTCAAATGTGTAAATAATTTACACTGGTTTGTCTTGGTGAATTGTTACTTCGACACATAATAAAAACTCAGTTCATTGCTGCATTTCTAGAGAACAGATGTGGTGAATTGTCTGGCAGTTAGTAACATTATGCCGACCACAACTAAATCACATAGTAAAAAAAATCTTTGCCAAATATAAAAAAGTGGAGAAGTAGAGAATTCACAGCCCATTTCACACTAAAGTTACTCCGAAAAACAGTTATTGGCTTATATGCACTGAGTACATTACAAAACTATCAGTGAAACATGATATATATTATACAAACTTACAGGATTTCATTGTAGATTTGACTGACGACAAACACAAAAAAGACAAGAATCAAACACTCAAGTCATTTTGCCTAGATACAGATATGTCAGGTGGTCCCTGAGGACTGATTCATTGCTGTCTCAGAATCAAACTGAAATGTTTTCTGAATTCTGAATGAAACAAATTAGTTAGTTGCATACAGAGAGCAATATAAGTAATAACTATTCAAGCAAATGACTTGGCTATAAAAATGAATTGGGTATTGCCTAAGGCTAGGTTACCATACTGCACATGATATGCTAGTTTGAAAAAAAAAATACAGCTCAATGCAAACCGATACTACTTACTTAGTTCTGGACACACAAGCGTATGATGCGCATGCACTGGGTCCGGAACGCTGGGTGCTGCATTTTGACTGGCATATTATATACCGTGCCCAAAATGCGACCACACAGGAAGTGATGTGAACGCTGAGGGAGCATTCACATGGTCGCTGGCAAGTTCAGAGGAAAAATACGCTCGGCATATTAAAGGCATATTCACACCTATACGGAATAATTCGGACTTCAATGAATAACCCCCTAAATGCACTAAATAACCTGAAGCAGATACACAGGATAAAGTGTGAGTACCTGAACCAGAAAGTATTACAACAAGAGAGAGAAATGAAAGCCCTCTGTATAGTACAGACTTTGAACGTAGTGCTAGCCTTCCAATAAGCTAGGCTTTAGCTCAAAAAATCTCTGTAGTACTTGACCCATGTCACTTCACATTAAATCGCCTATAGAGAGCAGTGGGTTGTACAAATTTCTGTTTTTAATAATGAAAAGGGGTTGTTTACTCTACATAAAACAATATATGTGTATGATACACACATATGATTATTGTCTCCAGTGAACAGGGTAATTTGGTAAAATTAGTTTAAACCAAAAATGTTATTGTGATTCTGTCCATATCAGGATTTTACAACTGCACTTCGAAGACTTTTTATATGAACATGCTGAACATTTCATTTTGCTACATACAACCAAATGGATAACAATGTTTTTCATTTAAAAAAAAGAGTTGTTATGTAAACCTATCATTTCCAGATAATCCCTTTGAAATCCATTCTTAACCAGAGTTCAATGAAAACCACTGCCTGCTTATCTGATTAGTCTTCAGTTAAGTCTTGGCTTAAAAGGGACAATTTGGGAACCTTAGTTAAATCTGTGGTAAATACTGTGAATGTTGCTCTTGACTGCCAGGCCCTTTAGATTTTGGTCAAACCATGAGAGTTCCTATGTATGATTATGTATATATTACATAAAGCAGCTGTGCTATGATTTTTATCTACCCTTTCCTTTAGATATGTCAGAATCACTTTAACAGAAAAATGTATTAAACTTGGGAAGACCACTATCAATCTTTCTGAGTTTATTGAGCCAGATATCACATTGTTTTCGTAAGATTTTTTTTAGTTTTCGAGATCGAGTTTTTCGATCTCGATTTCTTTAATTTTTCAATGGAAAGGTAACCATACTACTAATGTTGTAAAGGTGTTTTATTCATTTGAATACATAAGAATAAGTATTTTCTGTAGTTTTGAGAACGAGTTGTTTCTTTTCCTAAAAACATTTAAGATGTTTCACATTCAGGTTTTCAATAATGATATAAAAATTTTAAAAAACAGATGGCAGATGCAAACTTTTTAAAACGTATTTAGAAGCAGAATGGGAGCCAGTGTGACACATATATAACATTACATCTGTGAGTAAGTACACTTAAACTTGTGAAATTTGTAAGATAAAGAAAATCTAAGGCTGTTACATCATTCACACCAATAAAATGAAAGGTGACAGTTTAACCCTCTGTTTTGAGAATGTTGCCAGCGAAAGACTGCTCATTCCAGCACAGGTATCCAGCAGGGTGTTACCCCAGTTATACTGTCAGTGAGTTCAAGTTCATACTCCAAACTCCCTCTAGTTTTTTGGGTGTGAATAAGTGGTGAATGCACACAGTAACAAATACTAAATAGTTTAACAATGACTATGCAAACAGCACTCTCTGATGTAGTAGTCTCAGCACAACACAGGATTTCTAATGGGGTTCCCTACGCTACCCACTTTAATCATAACTGGGGTGAGAGTGTCCAACTTGGTACTTAGATATTAAACCTTTTTACTTTTTGATGGTCTACAACAGTTACTCTATAGTTGACAACTTGCAGGATTTCAGTTGGTAGGTCCTTCTGCAAGGTAGGTAGGTCCATATGTTTCCTGTTGCTGGGGATTATAAATCCAGCAGGATAGTGATATGATTTATCAGAGAAGGCCCTCCCATTGGTTGTGGACACCCTGACATAGAAAATATGCTAAAAAGGGAGGAGGATAGAATATATAATTGACTTCCTACACAAGCGTACCCCCTTCTCTCTCAGAATACACAGCTACGAACAAAGCAATGAGGGAGAAAAAAAAAACATTTCACTGAGTTTAGTTCCAAAGACATGAGTTCCATAGCCCAGTTGTGCCTCCAGCCAGTAAAGCTGACAAGTGTTATGGGCTAATGTTATATAGAAATTTTTCAGGGATATCAGTTGCCCTTTAAGAAAAATGCTTCTTTTACTTCTTTTAAGTACAGAAATCATTTAGTGAAATAAGCGTTTTGTCTACAGCCATTTTAATTTATATTTCAACTTCATAAATGACAGGAATCCTATAAAAAAGACGTGTTTTTGTTATAATAAAAGAAGAATTTGCAGGAAATCCCGACTTACAAAAAACCAAATAAATAAACATAACTGTTTTCTGCTTTCTAGAGAACTTGCATCATTGCCTCCACCTTTATCCTTTTCCAACCATTGAAGCTCCTATTAAGACTGAAAATGTATAACTGACAAGAAAGGTAAGTTACTTCCTGCTTTTTACTGTGTGGTTGGACTGAGCATTGCATCAAACTATTTTTTAAATCCCTTTAAAGGGGATTTTTTTTTTGTTTTGTTACATTGTTCACTTGCACATCCACATGAATTTCTTTTGCATTTATTTGTAAACTGATAGTATTAATGACTCCATTTGGATTCTGGCTGACAAGGGTCAAAATAACCTCCATTAAAAAAAAAAAGTCTAATGCAGGAACAATTTTCTAGCCGCCAGAGTTTTATGCAATGAAATGGCGCTCTTAATATATTGGGACGCGAGTTTCCTATTGTGGTTAATCATTTGAATCTTAATGCAAAGCAATTATGGTTGAAGTCAAATATTACAAGGCTGATAATCAATTGCAGAACTCAAAAAGAAAATATGCAGTACGATTACACAGTCTACTGTACTAGCAGGGAAAAGAAGAGAGTGATTCTAAATTAAAGAGACAATACACTAAATAATTATTGATTTAAAATGCACTTTGCGTTCTCCTGTTGAATAAATAAGAATAATTTCATTTCATATTGAAAGGCTGCTGCTTGGGAAAATCAAGACAATATGTGTCATTATATTTTGTTCATTTATTGTTTATACGGCTTATTCACATTGTTTCATCACAATCTATGGATGGTACCTGAGCTAGACAAATGGTACTCCATCATCTATTTGTAGTAATAGACTTACATTCTCTTCTGGGATACCATGGAGATGGTTGTGATCAGTGCATATAAAAATAAAGTTGTTTTTTTATCCTCAAATTAGAAATTGACTCTCATTAAATACAGAGTAAAATTATATCTGTTTTTGAACCATATGCTAGATGTTGTCTCCCAGTGAAATCAATGTAAAAATATAGCTGTTTTTTCCTTTCTTAGTCAAGTTCTAGGAATTGTGGGTAGTAGACTATATCAAACTTTGCAAACAGTAATTTTCAAATGTATTGTCATCACTTAAAGGCAAGGTGACTTTGGAGAAAACTTAAAGACAAGGGGCCACATTTTAAAAAGGGTGAATTCACCTCACTACAATTTGAGTCACATCACCAAAATAGATGAAAATTTACTTCTCACTATTGACTAAACAGAGAATACACTTGCTGAACAAGTGCACGCTGGCGATTACTGTTGCATGTGTAGTGTGGTGTAGTCAGTTGGATAGACATAGGATGAGCAGTCATGCGGAGTGATGCAAATTCTATAAGTGAAGGGCAGTGACATCAGTCTCACCATATCCCATTAACTGTATTCTGTGAATATTCTATTTCTGGGTTACCTTGTCCTTTGGTCATGTTGTCATTGAGTCACAGTAGCCATTGTCACTTTTGAATGAATAGTCTCCTTACACAACACTGGAGCCCTGCCATCAACCGCCCAATTTTCCAGTATGAAGTGGTGAAGTCAAACAGGTGAATTCTGAGTAGTACACCTAGTCGCATTTACTCTTTTGACACACTCCGCTGCTTAGTCAATAGTAGAAGTACCTGTGCGCAAAATTATGCAAAGTGCTTTGTAAGATTGTGACTATCGTAGTTGCCCAAATTGGTTGTGAATTCCCACGTTCCAGATTTTAGTCAATAAGTGACCATGGGGAAGTAGTGAATAGCTGTGAATTCATAGCTCCACACGACTAGTCAGACTTCTCAGCCTGTGACCCAATGTGACTTTCCCTTATTTTTTTGTCACTATTAGACAATTGAATGTAACTTGTAGCTGAAGCTGATTATATACTTTATACATTATCGTATTGAGTGTAGCTAAATGTGTTGCATTTTACTCTTGTAAAAATGTGTTCATATTATACGGTATTACAAACAAAAAAACACATTTTTATAAGGGTAATGGTTTTTCATTTATATATACAGGTTACAGTGTAACTAGGAGGTAGACTTTATATTATTGCTTAATTTAATGTTTTTGTGTCCGTACAAAGGCAAACCTAGTCTTTGCATGGATTCAGATCAGCACATAAGCCATTGTGGGCAGGTCTGAGCCTTTTAAATGTGGGAATCTAAAGCAGGAACATTCTGGAGTAACTGATCAATGTACAGATCAGTTTTAGTGGTTATTTGCTTGATTGCACAATGAAATACGCTGTTAGAAAGAGAGACTACAGCACTGAAACAATTCTTTTTGTAATACTTAGAAAATAATAATAATTTGACCGAAATCCCAATTATTCACCTGGAAGGAATGGTCCTTTAAAAAAATCTCCAAGTTCCTTGAAAGTGTATCACTTTTGGTTATTTTTAATGTTTTGCTGCCCTCTTATGGAATTTCCTTATACATTTAAAAAGGAGTATTTAACATGATTCTGGAATTTTCCACATATACTAATTGTTATGTGACCCATATGGGTAGTCAGTGATGATGTAATACACCTGCTATGCTGCTAACTATGTAGCAAATGAAGAGTGTCAGAACTGAAGCACATGGCTTACTAGGATGTCCTGCCCCTGATAATACTGGGGCCTTAGCCCCAAGCACAGATGTAGACTCCGTTTCTTCTCTAGCAAGACAATAGCTGTAAGGTATATCAGTAAAAAGTAGATGTTCTCTATGGGGTCTTGAATTTAAGAGCTATTGCTTTTGTACTCCCGTCCTAGTACAATAGAATTTAAAACAGGTAAAGGAATAGTACAGAGAAGGTAGTGTCACCACCATAGTTTTAATGGTGCAAATACCAATAACATGTTTTGGGCTCAAGAGCTGTAAGGTAGATGCTGTTATAGGTTGCAATAGAGATGCAGTAGCACAGAGTAGAATGGCAGCTGAAAGTCCCAGAGAGCAGTAAAATAGTAAGGCTTTTGGAAATCTAAATCCTCAAACATGCACTATAGTCTTATTCCAAATAGCTTTGAATATACTCTCTTGGAGGTTGATTTGAAGTCTCCTTCTATGCAGAATGACATCTGTAATGGAAGGATTAAATAGAATGTACTATAAATTGAAAAATACATTTTGAGCACTTTTTATTTAATACACAGTGATTTACCTGTCATTCTAACCAATGAACATTTCCCACTATTTACCCAAACTGGCCAATACGTAAGCAGTGACCCCTGAATGATAGCAATGGACTGTGCAGAGGAGACTTAGAGGAACAGGCTATTGACAATTACAGCATATAACATTTTAATAAGTTCTGCAAGAAACAGGCTCAGATATCTTTCAATATAATTACTCCCTACCACTCACCAAATTTCTGTAAGGAAGGATTTTCCTTCCGAAATGTAGCGCAGGTATGACTGCAAAAGCAATAAATGGTTAAATCACTTGCCTTGTCATTTCTCTTGGTGATATTGGGTCTTCACAATGATAGTCTTACACAGACAGAACAATATGATAGATTAAAAAAAAATGACAATTCTATATTCGTTTCCTGCAAACATTCTTCAAGACAGCAGCACAGGCAATGCATTTAGAAACAGAAGGCATAGCCTTGCTTGAATCTTCAGAATATAAATGACTTAAGTCTTCTCTTTTAAGGAGCTATTTAGCGCAGCCTTGATCTTTGCATGTGTTTGTCGGTTAATGTAAAAGAAAAAACAGATTTTTATCAAGACAAATGCAGGGAACCTCTCATTCTGAAATCTAAATCAGGATGATTCATTGATTATAATCTATAATATCTTGTTTTGGCATGTGTACATTTTATTCATTTTAGCTTTTAAACTGTAATATTTTAAGTATTCCACTGAGTTGTCATTTTACTGAAATCATCAAAGCTATTACCATGCAAAAGTCTGGCAGTAACATCTCTCAAGAAATAGATTATGGACATTCCCAGATATCTCTAGACGAGTTACAAAAGTAACCAAAAAAATGGATAAAGGCTAATTTGGTGGTGCAATACACTATAGTCAAGTTGTCATTTATCCTCTAATCATAATGGTAACAATGTATCAGCAGGGGTAATGAGTGCTTAGTTCTAGTAACCCAGAGCAACCAATCTGATGCTTACTTTAATAGTTTTAGCTCTACTAGATCAATGAATACTAACTGCTGATTGGTTGCTATGGGTTACTGGACTTCAGAATACTTTTCCATCATTGATAAAGGTGTTTTAGACATCTAATAATAGCACAATCATACAGTAAATAGCAGTTGCTAAGCAGCTCTTAATGTAAAATGTAGCAACATTTGCTTTCCTTTTGGAGATCAGAATTTATTTGTTTATAGCAGCAATAGCAATATGCACAGGAAATTATAGGGAAAAATCTTTATACAGCACCTGGGCTCTAGGTATGGCCCAAATGGGTTACAATACAAGAACAATTTCTGACTTTATATAGGGAATCTTGGGAAACTTTTCCTGGAATAACAAATTCTCTATAAGTCCATGTATATGACCCTTCATCTCCAATAACATCTACATTAAACTCTCAAATTACTGTATTTGCTGGCGTATAAGACTACTTTTTGACCCCTGAAAATCATCTGAAAAGTTGGGGGTTGTCTTATACGCCGGGTATCACTTTTTTCTCTCCTTACCTAGCTCCTCCGTTGCCCAGTTGTCTGTGCTGAGAGCTACAGCATTCCTTCCCCAGCATTGATGTAATATCCTGTGAGTGACAGGAAGTTTAATCATTGCTGGGGAGAGGAAACGCTATAGTGCTCAGCACAGACATCTGGGCAACAGAGGAGCTAGGTAGGGAGAGACAAAAGGAGGGAGATGAGCACTAAGATAGTGCCCCCCTCCTTCAGAGGGAAGGGCTTGTAGAGGCAGCACAGTGTGATGGTGCTCTGATAATCTTGGAGACAGGGAGGGCTGGGCAGGCAGGGAGAGCTGACCAATCCAAGCAGGATTTGCATTGGAAGAGGGGTAGTCTTATACAGCGAGTATATCCCAAACTCTATATTTTAACTGGAAAAGTTGGGGGTCGTCTTATACGCCCAGTCGTCTTATACGCTGGCAAATACAGTAGTCATTTTACGCTAAAGCCACCTATTTGATTTCCAGACCTTTTGTTTGCCCATGAACTAAGTTTTTACTGTAGATATCTAATAAAAGCAATCATTTTTAATTGGGATTTTCTTTAATACTGACCCTGAAGGCTATCAAATTTATAAATGGAGTTATACATTTGTTTTCATTGAGATATTTCCAGGTAACATCTCTTCTCTTCAAACATTTTACCCTCAATGGGAGTTAAGCTTACAGGGCTGTAGTTTCCAGGCTTACTTTTGGATGAATATTGGCATCACATTTGCTTTTCATCAGTTCTATGGAACATACCCTGTCATTAAACATCAACATTGGATTCATTAACAGGATAAACTTTACAGAGTTCTAGCGACCCAAAGCAACCAATCAGACAGGATTTCATTAGTCTAGTTCTGTAAATGATTGCCAGGCCTTTTCATGAATTCTATATTTACTAATGGGAAAAAAGTATAAAAAGATATATCACAATAGTAATGTTCATATTTTGACCATTTTAGATTCTTATCATATTTTCCCCTTTTGCCCATTTTTTTTTTAGTTCACTTCAAACTTTCATTGGTATATTTCTACGATATAATATATATTTTTTTAATTAATTAATGAATTGATATTTTTATTTGATTCCAGTGAAAACTGTTTACCACTCCTGGCCTGGCATTGAACACTCTCCTTCTTTGTCAGTTGGTATATTGCAAAATTCATTTGAAAGTTTGTTTAAATGTGGTAAAATTGTGTCAGATAGAGTAAAATGCACCAGGTTAACGATTTCAATTTCGTCTAACTTTATTATTTTGGATTCTATATAAATAGGGAAGAATAAAAATTAGGATCAGTCATTTTGCCCCTTATTAAATCCCAATAAAGATTGTCTATCATGTCCTCATGACTTACCAATATAGTACATTTTCTGTACTTCCATGAATAAGTGGTTACAATGGTTTTTGCCTGAGCATATGAATTGTCGCTTAACAGGAACTTCAGTACTGTAATGTTTATTTATCATATTTAGAATGTTTAGAATATATCATATCTCCCAAAAAAAAAGTTATCCTCAAGATTGAGACAAATTTCCATTTCAAAGTCATGTGCACATGTGACAGCATATCTGCGTTAATTAATTCTGCTACATGCCATGCTTATACACGTGCATACCTAAAGCACAAAAAGTAGGTCAGGGTTTGTATACTGAGAATTAATGCAGAATTTCAAAGAAGTTTATAAATGTATGTCAACATCTGACACAATCTTGGAAAAAAATGTGCCTGCCTCAAATGCTTGTGTGTAAAAGTGTTGCTGTCATGCAGTGTTACCTCTATACTGTATCTATAGGGACATTGCCTAATTGTGCTTCTTGTACAAAACTTCAACTCAAGGTGATATTTACCAAAATTCAAATGATCTCAAATTGAAAACAATTGTCTACTTCTCCATCTTTGCATATTTGGCAGAAATCTATATATTCTGCAATATGACAAATTCACTCAGCATTACACAATCTGTATTTATGAGCAAATTTTCTGTCTTTTTCATTGTAAATGTATCAAGGCTTTGAATATTTTTCATGTGTAGAAGTGACAATTCACTAAATGTGTGCGTTGCACACGCCAATTTCACCAAATCAGGGTTTGTGATGATGTTCTTGCGACATTTCACTAATTCCAAAATGAGCTAGGAGTTGCCTTCTATTAACATAAATCTAAAAACAATTTTATAAAAAATACTCGTATTGCGAAAGACAACAAAAAAAAAAAAAGATTACAAAGTCTTTGCTTAATTATATCTTGTTTGCTGCTATTTGGATCCATATTGATATTCTGTTTTCTACCTGGAGTAAGGATCAGTTTTTTTCAGTGAAATGAAATTGTAAAAAGCCGCTTGTCAGTAGCATCATCAGGTAGAAAAGCCAAAGCTTCCACAGAAAAATGGGCAGAACCAAACGTAGAAGATATGATTGAAAAACGGTAAAGAATGGAAAAAAAATCATATTTTACCACTTTTTGACTATTTTACCCTATAATTATACCCTAATCCATTTAAAGAAATGAAATTGCAACCTTTGTTATCCAAACCTGGTAAATATCTTTCCCTTACATTCCTTCTCTGTCTTTCTTGTATATTAAATGTCAAACCTTGGCATATTACCCACAAACCTAAATGGATTAACACCACTTGCCTGTGTACCTGTGTCATCTTGACCAATACATACCACTTGTGTTTTCAATAACTTTTCTAACCAGCTGACCCTTTAATAAGAGGGTCCATCAGTGTGAATGCAAGTAGTAAATATCACAGTATACTATATGCCAGTGGTGGCGAACCTTTTTATACTTTTCTATAACTTGTTGAAAACTATTTTTTCCCCTCTTTGGAAAGATCCAACTGCAATAACATGTCTAAGAAACATGAAAAAGACTTTCTATCTCTGCAAACTTCCCTTTACTATTCAAGTCAAATCTTTACAAAGACAGCTTAACTCTATTAATTTGGTATGTGTGTAATGATTGCTAGCTGAACTTTAATAAGGGATGTTCCACCAACACTACTGGGCAAACTATCCTTTTGGGAATTGAAGTAGAGTGTAGCACTGTGTTAGTGTTGTCTGAAAAATGCAAATTCTTTTTTTCAACTACAATAGAGTAGTTCTTAATTATGATGCAATTTATAAAATAAAAGCATATGTACATTTATTTTATTTGGGATAAAAAAAAAATCTAGCCAACAAATCTGACAACAGTAAATCCTTCAAAGTGTTTTAAAATCAAATTAATATTCCTGTAATGCTGATAATATTTATTTTTCTGAAGAGATAACAATATTTTATATAATGTTAGAACAAGGGGTAATCTACCTCACGGGTGCAAAAATCATGCCTGGCCAAGGCTTCTGCTGTGAGCCTAGACAGCTGAAAGCAGTTTATACTATGAAGGCAATGCCCCACTGTTTACTATCATAACAAAAAGTGTAGTACAGCTTCCTATCAACTTTACTGAAATTGCTAGTGAACTGCTCATGACTATGGCCATAGTTATTGAGCAGTTAAATGACTAGTTTGCTACTGTCCATCTATCCATTCAAAAGTGACAATGGTGATTGCGACTAAGTAACAACATGAGCTCGAGAAAAGATGACATTGAAATAGAATATTCACAGAATACAGTTAGAGGGATATGGTGAGACTGACGTTACTACCATTAAATTGTAGAGTTTACCTCAATTATGTTAGACAAGTGTATTCTCTGCTTAGTCAATCACTGAGAAGTGAATTCACGTCTACTTTGGTGATGTGACTCGAATAGTAGTGAAGTGAATTTGACAGGTGAATTCGCACTTTAGTCAATGAGGCTCTCAGCATGTTGGTAACTGGTTGTGCTGTAGAGAGGTATTCCAAAAAGGTAACTCAGTCAAGAGGGAAGCTAGCCTGAGGGTGGAGCCACTGGGAATTAACTTACTGCAAACAAACTTTGTTGCGAAGGTTTTAATGTATTAAGGAGTCAGAGCTGCGATTTATGATAAAGCTGTCTTTTTTTCTAAAAGGCCTGTATTTTTCATTTAATAGTGGGAATAAAAACTGCATACACAAGAAAGCTGATGGTTCCTACATTTTCTGTGTGAAAGTTTACATCTCCATATGAGTTATCCCCACATACGGTGTCTTAGATTGGAGCAGTAACTTGATCCAATGATTGCCTCACCAGAATGTCACCTCACAGCTTTCAGTTTCACACTCACACTCACTTTACTGCAACGGGCCATAACCTTTCACACTAAGGGGTAATTCAGCATGCAGCGAAGTGAGCTCAGAAGCCTCCGGCTCACTTCACAAATGGTATTATGCGCATGCTGATGTCCTGCACGCGGACATCAGCATGCGTATTAAAGGGATTCCTGTCTCGGCGAGGAAGCTCTTTTGGTCTCGCCGAGACGGGAATCCCTTTAATGCGCATGTTGATGTCCGCGTGCAGGACATC
>WMED01012303.1:0-14873 GCA_019650415.1 Pipa parva
GGTGATGATGATTGACATTATAGCTCCTCCAATCAGATCCCTGCTAGATCATGATTTATGAGTTCTGATTGGAGGAACTTTAATGTCAGTCATCCTTTTAGCCCTGCCCAAACCAACTTGAGAAAGAAAAGTCGGGCTGACAGGGAAAATGACAGTGAGAAACGCTGTATAAAGGTACATTTTTTTAAATACATATACATTTTTAAAAAAACATTAATTTCATTAGTAGAACCTAATTTAGTATTTGAGTTTTGAAGTGACAGATCCACTTTAAAAGGTAAATTATTGCTAAGTAGGATTACGATGCCAACATAATAAGAATCTAAAGGTGCCCAGGTAAATTGGTTTTAACTGTTCATGAATAAAGTGATTAATACAGAAATTATTCACTTCAAAATCCAATACTGACTGTTTTGTTATGTAACAAACCACACCCAAGTGCTCATTTTAATGTACTTGCCCACAGAGATAAGGAGGCTTATAGGAGGGGTCTATTAATAAGTCCACTTACTGTATACATTGGAGGACCTTAGACCATTGCTTCTACCAAATTATTAGTAAAGGGATTTAACAAATTTGAATTCAAATTATCAGCATTTATAACAACGCAGACACAGCTAAATTGCAATGATTAATAAGAAGTCAAAGGATTGTACTGAACTGACGTATACTGTCAAGGAGGCGTTATCTTAGGTAGTCTGCATTTGAAAAAGTTTGTAGTGGGAAGTCTCATATTTAGTTGTTACACATATATTACTGCACTTGTTACCCTCCTATTTATTTATGTAAGTCTTCTTCCTATTTAGATTGTAAGTTCTATAGTACAGGGACCTCCAGCCTCTTTGTTTCAATCATGGCCTGGCACTTAGAGTGATGTATTTTCTTGATTATATGCTTTTAATTTACTTCACTTGTTCTCTGTTAAGCACTTTTACCTCGTCTGTATTATAATTGTATTATAATTGTATTGTTGGACTGTACAGCGCTGCACAACCTAGTGGTGATCTATAAATAAAAATATACATACTTACATACATATATATTCAATAGCTTTCCATGTGTTACATCCTGTGGTGTGCTGCACCAATGGACCTGCCATATAATGGAAGGCAGATTTTTTAATAGTATTACAGTGGTACCTCGGTTTTCAAACGACTTGGATTTCAAACAAATTGGTTTTCAACCACGAAATTCGAGAAACTTTTGTCTTGGAATCTGAACAAATATTTGGAACTCAAACACCCGAGATGAGCAGAATGGCATTCGCAGCATCAATACAAGTCAATCTGTGATTGGATTTCTTATGGGATAAATTGTTTTGGTTCTCAACCAAATTTGGTTCTCAACCGCACTTCCAGAACGAATTGTGGTTGAGAACCAAGGTATCACTGTATATATTTTCCCAGATGCACTAAGGGACAGTGTGTGGAGATTGGTTCAGAGCTGGTCAGAGTTTATGAGCTGTCCCCAGATTAGTGCTGAACCTGCTTTCCTGTAGTACAGGCAGAGCCAGCTCTGGCCCTATAGGTGCCCCCCTCCCCCGGCGCCCCCCCCATCCCGCGCCGCCCAAGTCCCCCGGCGCCCCCCGTACCGCGCCGCCACCCCTCCCCCGGTGCCCCCACCTCCCGAGCTGCCCCCCTCCCCCGGCGCCGCCACCCGCGACACAAACCTCACAATCACACAGTGCCGGCTCTGCCATTAGGCAGAGTAGGCAAATGCTAGGGCACCCCCCTAGGCAGGCGGCGCCCCTAGCATTTGCCTACTCTGCCTAATGGCAGAGCCGGCACTGAGTACAGGGGTCAGCAACTATGGCTCTCGAGCCAGATGTGGCTCTTTTGATGGCTACATCTGGCTCCTTGACTGTAACGAGCAGTGCTCACATGCAAGCACCACTTGTTACAGTCTGCCTACTAATCGCCAGCAAGCGCTGTAGAGACAAAGCTCTCTCAGCGCTTCCAGATTGCTAGCCAATCTGGAGCCGCTGATGTCACCGCACTTTCAGATTGCTAGCCAATCCGGAGCCACTGACGTCACCTATGTGACATCTCATATGATGTCAGCGGCTCCGGATTCAAAAGGGCTGAGCAGAGCTGCATGTATATAGCTTTCTCAGCCCAAATGGTTACAGACCCCTACGTATAGTCTTCCCAGCATGCCTCAGCTATTTGCTTTCAGCTTAGTGTTAATCCAACATTCATGGTGATGAGCTGCTCTCTCTACCTCTGCCTTCCACCTGCTCCTGTCTGAAAATTATTTTATATGTTTTCAGGAAGGAGCAGGATTCAACTGCACTCCAGGAAAGAACAAATCACAGCTTAGATACAGTTCTAACATTATATTCCACTTAAATGACAATACTTCAACTAATAGCTGATGCATGCTGGGAAGACTATACTCAGAAAAGAGTCCAACTCCTGTATACCATCTGGGGCCTATGGAACTCCTATGTTATTCATATTTTTCTGTAGTTACAATAAACATTCCAGAGCAGTTTACATTATCTGCTGTTGAAAATTTGTTAATCTTGTCTGAGGTTAAATCTGTGCCTAGAGCTTGTTCCCAAGTATGGTGGCCTATAAGAGCAGGAGTGCTGATGGGCTCACATAAGACCAGTATTGAACCTAAAGATCCCTGGACCCAGTACACGATAGAAACCAGGGCCCCTCCCCCCAGCAGGGCAGCCTGGTCCCACCCGCCAAAATAAAAAAAAACTTACCAGAATCCAGAGGTGTGCTGGGCACAGGCACTACAGAGCTAGCAATCCACAAATAGCCAATGTGATAACCTAAAGTTATAAAATGCAGGGGTTTGGCATGCTCACTGTGTTTATCATTGTGGCGTAACATGGTGTTCAGTAAGTATTATGATAGTTAAATTATTCATACTTGATAAATGGCACAAAACCTTCTGAATTAATATGCAATCAATATATGTTTATGCTGTTTTATTCATGATTACAGAATTAAAGGGGGCAGTGGTTAGCACTGCTACCCTGCAGCACTGGGCCCTGGGCTCAATTCCACCCTGGACTTCATCTGCATGGAGTTTGTATGTTCTCCCCGCACCTGCGCGGGTTTCCTCCGGGCACCCCAGTCTCCTCCCACAATCCAAAAACATACATCTCTATGTGTGACTGAATAAGGAAACTAGATTGTAAGCTCCATGGGGCAGGGACTGAAGTGAATGATGAATCTCTGCAAAGCGCTGTGTAATATAGTAGCACTATATAAATGATTAAATACATACATACATACACTCTGTCACAAGGTGCTGTAGTTTTGAAAGTTAGTTCTTCAAGTTGAGTGACACTGACTGTACACAGTAGTAAAGTAGGAACACAATAGTAAAGTCCCTTATTTGACCTGGATGGGCCTATGTAACAGCCCTCTAACCTCTTAAGTGTTGATTTTGCTGTTCATTAACTGTTAATTGACCCCCTCTCTACCTGAGTCCTCATACTTAAGTAAAGCAATGTGACTGTCACTGCAGGAACCATTCCTAATGTAGAACTCCTATGAAAAATCAGACTAGCATTTGCCAAAAGACAGTTTTTGTCTTTGTTCCTTGTTTCTAGGTCCTGGGTTGCTACCCAGATTATGGCTTACTTTAGACTTCATTTTCCAATTCAAAGTAAAGCTGTCTGGTGCACTTCTTAGTAAGCGCATTAGAAGCAGTGTAAACTTTGATCTAATGCAAAAAGCAGGGGTGCGTTACCCTGCTTCATCGATTTAGAGAAAATGGCAGCCTCAAGTTAAAGGGCCTCATTTGTCAGTAACATGATTACAGCCGGAAGCCCTGCACTTAAAGCAGTTCTTTAACATGCCCCAACTAGAACCTAAACTTTTCCCTACTTGCGTTCATAATTGGCCATCTTTGTTGTAGTAATTGGGTGAGTTTTCAGAACGATCTCCTGGAACACGGCACCACACCACAGAGCTTTGTGTTATCTCAATAAATCTCACATATGTTGTGTTTTACTTAAGGATTCCTGAAGCCCAGACAATTACCCCTTTCTGATGCTGATTTTCAATCTGCAACTAGAAGTGCCAAACTGAGATTGAGCGACAGGGGCAAAAATAGTTAAATGTAACCTTATGACCATAACAGGTACTCAGACTAGGAGTCTGCATTGTGTGCTAGGCCTTGCAGTTACTGTATGTTTTAATAACACACCCAATAATGTATTTATATGTTTCTGTGTATTGCCTGGGGTAAAAAAAAACACAGTATTCCATATCCTGTTTATATATTGGTTGGGAGAAGTCATGCTTATAGTCCTATATCCTTTACTGTATAGCGTCTGGGAACTAATACTTTAGAAACCCAATCTCCTGTATTATATATTGGCCAGAGGTTAATAATCTACAGAAACATGTCTTCAACTACAGACAACTGGGGTCAACATTTTCAAAGATTTGTCTCCTATTTTCTAAACCTAAACTGTAAGTTAAAATGCACAGACACCATTATTTTAAAAAGTTCATTGGCTGGTTTATAATTGGCAGTGACACATCTGTAATTGTATGTTATAAATAACAATTTATTTGTGAGAGGGTTTTTTTTTTTTAGATGCTGAAACATTTTTATCTATCTCTTACATAGTTACATAATTACTACTGCTGAAAAAAGACACAGGTCCAACAAGTTCAACCTTTACTGTATATAAAAAAAACAACAACCTTTACTCTTGTTAGTTGGGAAGAAGGTGAAAAACCCCTTGAAGGCTTGGATTAAATTTGCTGAAATTTGGGTGGGTGGTGGTGGTGGGCGGGGGGGGGGGGAAGGGGCTCCTTCCTGACCCCTTGCGGCAATCAAGCTGGATCAGTATGCTATGAAGTATTCTTATGGATTTAAATAATCCCTTATATTTTGCTTATCTAAGTAAATAATAACTTTCCAAACCTTTTTTAAAGCACTCCAGAGATTTTTCTAGAACCGGTTCCTGTGGAAGACTATTCCACTATTTCACAGCCCTTAGCCTGGGTTCACACTGATGAATTTTCTACTACATTTTTCTTCTTTTTAATAAAAAAGCGCATGGTTTTCACAAATTCATACTGGCAAATTTTCCTATGTGTTTAAAACTAATAAAGCATACAGGTGGTCCTTCCATGTTAAACCCCTCAGTTTCTCAGCGATTTTCCTTCCTTTGTGAGGGTATTGGTCAATTCCTATTGCTACTAATCCTGTCGCGTTTTACACGGCAAAAAAAAAAACGCAGCAAGAAGCGGCCTAGTGCATATTCCTCTCTATGAAACTCTAGTGTGTCAGTGCAGATTCCAAAGTTGTTGCTTTCAATGTGTTTTCGCGACTGTGTATTTTCAGTGTTTTGTTGTTTTTTTTGCCACAAAAAAATGCAGAGCAAAATTTTCCGTGGACCCGGCCTTACAGCTCAGAGGATGCCTACATATCTTTAGTGTTGCGCTGAAAGTGAGCAGCTTATCACAATATTTCTTGTAAGGACTAATTATACAATTATTCAGCAGTGAATATTTTACCTTTTGATCATCTTTTCTCAAGAATAGATTTAATTCTTAAAGTCTCTCCTCGTAACTGAGATCCTCCATTTCCAGTATCATTTTGTTGCCCTACTTTGAAACCGTTCCAGCTCCATTACATCCTTTTTGTGTATTGATGTCCAGAATCGGTCTGTAGATTCAAGGTGAGTCCTTACCAGAGAATTCCACGAAGGCAAAATGATATCCCTTTCTCATGGATCAATCCCTCGTCTCATACAAGAAAGTACCTTGCCAGCTTTGGCACCTGCAGATTGGCATTGCACATTATTGTTTAGTCTATGGTCCTCCTGAGCACACAGATATCTCTGCATTATAGTTTCACTTAGTTTTCCCACCCCCAAGGTGTATGATGATAATAATTCTGAGCCCCTAGACACATAACTTTACATTTTCCTACATTAAATGTAAATGTCATCTGCTATGTAGTTGCCCAGTCATTTCATATGCCAGCTTACAACTTGCCAAATGCTTCCACAGACTCTCTTTCATTGCAAAGCTTTGTATCATTTGTAAAAGAAAAAAAAGAAACTAAATTTTCTATCCCAAGTTCTATATCATTTAGAAATATGTTAAACAACAATAGTCTTAAAACAGAGGCCTGGGGTGCACCACTTATAACAGCAGATCATTCAGAGTAACAATTATTGGCCATGACTCTCTGATGACTTATTAGTCAGTTTCCAATCCATTTGCAAACTGCATTTTCCAAAGCAATAGACTAGAGTTTACACAACATGCAGTTGTGTGAAACAGCATCAAAGACTTAGCAAAGTCTAGATAAATTATACCTACAGCCACTCCCCTATGAAAGTTTTTACTTATCTCTTCATGAAAGGGGACTGCCTACATTTGTTAAGATATGTCTTTCATAAATCCTTGCTGAATATCACTAATAACACATCTTTCTGTCATAGACTCCTTTATATGTTCCCTTAACAACCCTTTGTATTTTATCTCCAACAGAAGCGAGACTTGCAGGTCTATAGTTACCTGGATCCCATTTACTATACAGGTACCATGCTTGCTTTTTGCCAGTTTACTATGACAATGACTGTCTTAAGTGAGAACTATGAGCTTGTTTTGCCTAGGGGTGATAAAGAAGGAGGAGGGGGTTGCTACTTACAGATAGCAGTGTTAGGCTTCTGCTAAGCTGCTGAAATGATCTTCTCTGTCCAGCCGCCACAGTCCTCTCTTCTTCTGATTCCTGACTGTTTCGCTGACAAGGGCAAGCACTGTAGCAAAAATCTGCATTCCGGTGAAACAGACAGGAAGCAGAAGAAAGAACTTTGGCTGTAGCACATGAAGCCATGTGACGCAGCCAGTGATAAAGGAAGTCTCATCGGGTTTTGGGCCTAGCGGGAATTTTCCTGGCATCCCGGCGGGCCAGTTCAATGTTTAACATAGGTTATCAGCGAAAGAAAGAGAAAGTGAATTTTAATAAGTTCCAGGAGGGGGGAGCATGCTCGGTTAGTGAGTAAAGCCCTTGACTAAGGAGAGAGGGCCTAGGATTATCCTTTCCAAATACTTGTTTTTTCTTCTATTGCTATTATTATTCTACAAAATTGGTAAACCTAACCACTTAATACTAGGTGGCCAATAAATAGAAAGCTCTTTTTTTAAAACAGGTTTTAATGTCCCTTTAAATAGTAGTGGTAGCCCCCAAAATAGGTGGCAGTCACACAACCTCTACTTTCTAGGTTAAAAATTTCTTTTAGCCCCAGAAATAATTAATACACCATCATAATAAAAGATCGTTGCAATGTATGTGTCAACAGCATATTGTAGAAAAGGAGGTAATGAAAAACACCACTTACAGCAAATAAATATTTGCTATTTGGCAGGGTCCAAGTTCCAAGTGCCCCGAATTCTGTGGTAGAGTCCTGTTTTTTGGGTCCTGCCCCCATGTCCTGGTCCCCCTTCCTTCATACTACCTAATGGATGTTCTCTGTTACACCCAGCCAATCAGGGGAAAAATGGGTGGTGCACCTCTGATGTCACAGAGTGGTGGTGCAGGTATGGGTAAAGTTTCCTTTTGGGCCTCACCAAATTCACCATTGTGCCTTTAAGTTTGAGAACCACTTATCTGCTGGTGTAATAAAACAAAAAAACAGCCAGTTTCTCTGGTGTCAAGTGGGCGAATAACTTTTCTGGGTTTATTCATGTGAGAATTTGACTGTCGAAATGAATTTGCATCACATCGCTATACTCTGCTCCTTATTCACTAAGCAACGGATTCCCATCGCGAAGAAATGAAGAGTGCCAGACGTTTCTTGTGAAGTGTGGCGTAGTCAGACAGTAAGAACCCTGCCATCAGTCTTCTAATTCATGACTTTGATCTGGCGAAGTGAAACTGCCAATTCAACACAGTACCCCTTTTCAGATTTGCTACTTCGACAGACTCCAGTGTATGATGAATAGGTGAACTGCTTGTGCATGTGCACGCAAAGTGGTGCAAAGTGCTCCGTAACCATCATATGTGTCCAAATTTGTCATGAATGAGCCACATTGCAAAGTTTGATTATAACTCAAATACAGGGAAGTGGCAAATGAATGTGAGTTCAGACCTTTACACAACTGTTTGCACTTTTTTTTTTTGAATACGCTTCAACTTTTATAAATATCCCCCACATCATTTCAAAATGACCAATATCAGGTTCAACATTTGAATAATAAAAATACTTCTTAGCTAGAATTTATTCACCTGATCTCGCCTGACGTACCTGACATGTCAGAGGTGCCTTTAAGTCTGAGCTGCCTATAGGGAAATCCGACACTGCTCCTAATATACGTAGAATGAAAAAGATCTCAGTGACAATGTAAAATGATGTATATAGATTATAAACTTTTATATTTTCCTATTGTAATCTCTCTCAGAAAGATTCCATTTGTGAGCCTTACGCATTTGACCCTGTAGAGACCGTTGGCTCACAAAAGAATGGACTTTTGCTTTGTGTCTGTTAAATCAGCTCCAGGTGCAGTGGTCATTGTAATCGGCACTATAAAACTGTAAAATGGAAGTGTTACATTGACGCCTTGTAGAAGGTGTTTTCTAAAATGTAAACAATATTTGTAAACTAATTCAGTTACAAATATAGATAACGCTGAATAAACATGTATTTGATAAATATTTATTCAGACCAAATAGTGCTCCTTTAAGGCATACGGCTTATACATATTTACTGAGCGTTTAAGGGAACGATTCAGGTAAGTAAAATGATATAGACAAACTAGTAGCGAGGGCCTGGGAAGAGCCTGAATTTAGTGAGATTATACAGGCAAATGAAACAAACATTTTTATATTTATAAAATAATGAAAGTGGTACATTCGTGTGTGCAAATATTTTCAGCATATTATCCCGTGTACATCTTTGGCCATGATTACACAGGATCCTTTCCCCATCCCCCCTCCTTGCTACCATTTCCTCGGTGTCTTTACGGCCGCCCGGACTCCGCTCTCTGCCAGAACCGATCGATAAGGAAAAAAAAAAAAAACAATTATTTTGTAATAATGAAATGTCCTGGGTATTTGGTTGCCGTGACAACAGCACTCTCTGCCTCTCTCGCTCTGTCAGTCAGCCAGTGACAACGCTGGCTGGGCTGACCCCTGACCTCCCTCAGCCAGTGGTACCCCCGCACAGTGGGGGGGGGGAGGCGAATAAATGCCACAAACCCACATACACAATGTCTTCTTAAAGGGGCCATGCAATTTCCTGACCCCTTTTATGTCAGAGAAGCCTGAAAAAAAAACTCTGGAATCTTTGATTTGCAGGTTACTTTGGCTGCAAAGTGGTTAATGCACATTTTTTTCTCTGCCCTCAAGAACAATAATCTGGTGGTCATTTATTAATACATCTCCTTCATTGCTGTTTAACCCATTGTCTGTCGAAATGTTTTTTGTTTTTGGTTGGAAAGCAACCTTAAACTGGTTAATTGCCCAAGGCTCTCAACTACTGGAAAAGAATGGGGCATGGTGAATTAGCAGGACAAAAGGGGTTTATCAAGGAGACAGAAGAGATTGTACAGAGACTGCAGGCGTCCCAGTACAGCCAGCGCTATATTGTGAATTTAATTTCACAAGCTGACATTAGAGTACACTACCCTATAGCGTTAGCTTAGATTGCACTAAAGTGCAATCACTGTTCCCCCCCCCCCATTCTTTTTCGATTAGAATAAAAATGTATCCCCAGATACAGACCAGCTAAAAATAATTTATCCTAGTAGTTCTGAGCTACTGGTCATGGATCTATGATGAACATACAGGTCACAGCCTGTCCCTGGGGTGTGCTGACAGGCCCTATGCTCTAAAAGGTCTGGTAAGTGGGTCACAGCACTTTAACATGGTAATCTAGTCAGGGGTGTGGGGTATGTATGTGAAAACACATCTAGAACTACTGCAAAAGAATTTCTTAAGCAAAGGAATGTGTTTAGTTCCTGTTTGGTTCTAGATTAGAGATTAATAAATCACTTTAAAAAAAAGTCTCCTATGGACATTAAAGGAAAGCTAAAGCTTGTCAGTCAAGTTTCTGCTTAGCTAATTAAGCCCATTCTTACTTAAAGGAAGGACTCTGGCGCTGCAGACAGAAGGAGTTTAGGACCACCCCCCCCCCCCCCCCCCCCATAGTTTGATCAGCTTCTGCATCGTAAGGGTGTGTTTGAGCTGCACTGACGCATGCGCATGGAGATACTGTCCTGTGCCCCTGGCCTAGCCCCTGCGTTGGTGGCACTGTTGTAGTTTGTTTCATTGTGAAAAAAAGACAATTGGGGTTTATTAATTTCAGCAAAAATTCAACTGTCAGTGTATTTCTGTCACTTCAGGTCACTACGCTTCGATAGTTGTGAATTTGTTACCCCCTTAGTCACTAAGTGGAGAATTCCCTTAGCGAAGCAAAGAATGACATTGGGCACAATTTTGTTGCATAGTCAGTCAAACAGTAGGAGCCCTGCCATCAACCCATATGCAAAAGGGTTTACTTCCATGATAAGATCATAGAATTGAAAGCAGTTTGAACATCTAACATGTAAGCCTTGAATCGTTGCTGAACTACGATTCAAAGATTTCTTTTAAAGTCTTGGATATCTGCTCATCTCTGAAAGAAAGAAATAGAATGAATTTAGCGAGATAGCAACACGGTGAAGTTTGTTTTTTGGAGCAAGTTGCCAGTTGGATCAATAAAATTACACTAAAACCACTTTATGATTAATATATGAACAATGGCAAATATTTTATATTAATACAGTTATACATTCATGTTTTAATCTCTCTCTTAGAAAATATCCATTTAACACCTGTTAGTCAGACCCCTTTTAACCTGCAGGGCCTATTTTTCACATATGATTGGGTTTTGTGTTGAGTCTGTCCAATGTCCCAAACATTCTAATCAGCAAAGAGGATGATAAACTGTAAATTGAAAGTGTGACAGTCGTGGCATAACCTAACACCTGGACCCCCTACTTGGTGCTGCCCCCTCCTGCACCCCCTTAGGACTAACTGGATCCACAGTAGGCAGGTGCTGCATGGATGAAGAGAGACTGTGACCCCTATTGTGTTACAGTAATCCCTTATTAAAGATGTTTTCTAAAATATATGCCATATCTATGAACAATTTCAGTTACAAGCACAAGAATTACAACATAACAACAAGAAGGTTCTCTATAGTAATTTATTACTGCATTAGCGTTATCTCTATAAATTAGAGTTATCTGCACAGTTCCATTAAGCAGTTTAGTCCATGGTATGAAATAACATGCAAATCTAAAGAAACACAAGACATTTTTAAGGGGAAAAAAATGTATAGAATCATATAAAAGTTATTGAGTAACATAGATTTTACTAAACTGTGGGAATCACAAAGTAAAGAAAGTAATCTATAAAACATGTTGCCACTCACTCACTTAAATGCTACATTAGGGTGTTAGAATGGAGCTGCTTGATATGAATGACAACAAATAAACTTTAGAATGTAGGCTCCTGTGCTCATCCACAGTTGCTTGCTCATTGTTTTCCATACATTAATTCCTCTGGTCTACAATATTAATTCACAATAAAGATGCACAGCCATTTTTGCTGAGACTATTACTGGCGCCACTGAACTGAATTAGTGTCCCTGTGGCCAGAAGCCCAGTGCAGTTATCCTGTTTGTCCATCCCTTGAAACTGGGCTAAAGATTTATCAAGTCAGTGACGTGCAAATGTGTCCATCCATCTGTTGCTAAGCTGCAACTTCCCTTAGCAGCACATTTATGTTACATGGTCACATTCTTCATCCCATCATGTTTGTTCACTACAACCTTATGTTATGTGTTTACACATCCCTACTACCCACAATTACTACAACTCCCAGAACCATTGGACAAAATTGCTGGAGGGAAGCAAAACCGACATTGTTTGTGCTGTTTTCATTGTAGATGTTCCTGATGCATAGATCATTATGTAGTTACTTATTAAACTTTTCTCCTGCAGAATGGTGGGAAAATTACAGTAAAATAACCAATCAGCAGTTACGCTAGAATAAAAGTAAGCTTTGTGGTCATAAATAAATGGAGATTTTACACTTTGAATTTATAGATTTACCTTAGCAGCAGTATGCATTAATACACACATGCACACAAAATACTGTAACAGCAATCCAAAAATACAGGGCTTTATTAGCAATTTTTTTCAATATAGAAGACTAACAAATTTGAATAGATATTATATATTATAATAAAGGTTTACTGTAATAGGACACCACAATTTTTGTACTATTTATACGTATACATACATATTTATACAATCATTTTACGAAGGTATACAGAGGTAGACGTGCAATCTAATCAAGTTTTGTTATAATGTATAAAGGATAGGAAGGGATAACACTGTAAAATGATCAAAATGTAAACTGAATTGTACAGCGCTGCATCTGAATTGTACAGTGCTGCGTACATTTGTGGCGCTTTATAGATAAAATTATACATACAAATGAAAATGAAATCTTTTGCTAGCAGGGTTGTGATGCTGTTAATATCTATCTATCTATATATATATATATATATATATATATATATATATATATATATAAACAAAAAACACAATTTGTGAGATGTATTGATTAAAAAGAATTTTACCTGAAGTGGTGAGTCTGGTGAGTATGTTTGATTTGGATATAATAATATAAAAAATATTTTAAGCCAGCATCACTCTCTTGACTTATAGTACAAAAAGCTCAAAAATGTATTTCACCATAAAAACATTGTACGTGTTTCGGTTCACTCACCATCATTAGATTTTGTTTGAACCATAACACGTAAAATGTTTAATATGATGAAATACAATTTTGTACTATTAAGTCTAGAGAGTGATGCCAGTTTGTAATATTTGTGTATACTGTTTGTGATTCTTACCAGGAGAATTTAGTCCTTAAGTGTGCTACTCTTATCTATCTATCTATCTATCTATCTATCTTATAATATAATAATACTGAATACATTTTTTTGTGTGTTTTATTTTCCTTAGTAGAACTCATATGGTTAATATGTCACATGCAGTCAGAATGGATTTGTACCAGATATGTGTGCACAATATCATAACTCAGCTTAAAAGTTTAATCAGCTGCTTTGCAACAGTGCCCCCTGCTGTAATAGAAAAGTGCAGCACAGTCATCTTTATCAACAAAAGAAGATGCAAGCTATGCAACAGACAGCAATATATTATTATACTCTTTTGAATGACTAGTGAGAAATTAAAGGTAGCTTCAAGACTAAATTATGATGTCTAATAATAACAATAATAGAATACGTATACATATGTATGTTAGGATAGGGTGGTCGTGTTAGTCCACAGATGCAAAAACAGATGAGTATGGTGATATTCGGTGATACCTTTTTTATTGTACTAACAGTCAGTTTATATAGATAAGCTTTCGAGAGGTCTGTCCTCCCCTCATCAGGTTATAAGCAATACTCTCTCTCTCTCTCTCTCTCTCTCTCTCTCTCTCTCTCTCTCTCTATATATATATATACAGTATATATGATACACACACAAATGCATTTTTCCTTCTTGTTTGCTAAAATATTAACTGTTGTACTTTCACTGTCATTAAGAGTAAACACTACTTATAGTATATATAGGCTTAGGGAAATATATATAAAATGTGATTTCTTTATCTTACATTTAAGGAGAATATTTATTACAGAAAAAGGGTGCCACATTTTGTTTTCACTAAGAGGGTAATTTAGCATAGTGCAAACTTACCTCCCGATCCTTCGCATCAGCTCGCAGAGACTGTTACGCACTCGCTGATGTCCTACACGCAGACATCAGCGAACGCTTTAAAGGTATTCCAGTCTCAGCGAGACCACTCGAGTTGCCTCGCCGAGACTGGAATACCTTGAACCAAAAATTTTCACCACCAAAATTAAATTCTTTGCAAAGAAAAAAAAAAATCTTTTTGTTGGGTTTTATTTGTGTTTATGTGAAAAAAAAAAAATTGTTTCCAAAATCAAGGAATTGAAAAAAATAAAATAAAATGAGCATATACGGTATATGGCAAAAAAAATAAAAAAATATATTATTAGCCTTGATAAAATCACAATATGCCAAATCAATTGATGGAATCCTGCCTGCCATTTTTACTGGGTTCATACATGCAAAGAAGTCAAATGTGATAAGACTTAGGGTACCAACTGTGTATTAAAAGTCTAGTCTGTTCTGCAATCAATTAGTTACAAATTCAATAGTTCACTCTAACAACACATTCAATCAGTAAAACCTATGCTGCTGTGAATCTTGAAAACCTTTCGGTATTAGAGAAAAAACAGTCACAATCTGTCACCTCTAAACCAAAGGTTCTATCTAATATAATATAGCATTATTTTAAAATTAACTTAAAGTGCACCTGTCACCTCAAAACACTAATACTAATTTAGGTTGTACTAATGAAATAAATGTTTTTGTAAATATATATGTATTTAAAAAATGTACCTTTATACAGCGTTTCTCTCTGTCATCTTCCCCGTCAGCCTGACTTTTCTTTCCTGGGTTAGGTGATGATGCTTGACATTTTAGCTCCTCCAATTAAGGGGGTAATTCATCAAGCAGCGAAGTGAGCTTCGATGCATTCGGCTCACTTCGCTTATAGTAGTATGCGCATGCTGATGTCCTGTACATGGACATCTGCATGCTCATTAAAGGAGTTCCCGTCTCGGCGACACCAAAAGAGTTGCCTCGCCGAGACGGGAATCCCTTTAATGCGCATGTTGTTGTCCGCCTACAGGACATCAGCATGCGCATACTACTATCAGCAAAGTGAGCTGAACGCATTGAGGGGGTAATTCACTAAGCTCCGAAGTGAGCTGCGTACTGTTCGCCTCACTTCGG
>WMED01012304.1:0-14872 GCA_019650415.1 Pipa parva
AGGGATAACTTTTAAAAGGTAAGTATTTTTTAATTAATTTAAATGTCAAAGTTGTTTAGTATAGTATGCTATGCTAGACTAAACAATGTTATTTTTTGGTGATGGGTGCACTTTAAATTAAGTTATCTCTTAAACATGCAGCATATATGTCGGAGTCGAGAGTTGGAGTTAGGGGAAATTGAGGAGTCGGAGTCGGGGCTTTGGCTTACCGACTCCAAAGCCTTGATCAGAAGGCATTACTTCAGAGGAGGACAAAGAAACATTGGAAACATCTGCAGAAATAATGAGGGGGACATGAGAGACAACCTCTTACCAAGCTCGCTAGTAGCTCTGACGCTTGAGGTATCAGCGGTATCGTCCTTGCTCTCAGTTACTCTCCTGGATGTCCTCGTTTTTGTAGGCAGTTCTGGGGCTTGGAGTAGGCTGCTCACAATGACTTTTAATCCCTTCTTTCCCAGTTCTTTTTCTACCTCTGTAGTGTAATGAGAATTACAGTTACACAAACAGAATGACAGGTTAAGCTCTACAGCACACAAGAAAATCTATCCACTGCCTGCTAATAGCATGCTACACCAGCATATCGAAAGGTTGCAAATTGGTTAGCACCGACTAGACCTAACTCTGCAAACATGCGTGTGTGCAAACAGGAAGTAAATACACTGCCCTTTTTAATGTAAGAGAAGACATTAAACTTTAATGGAGAAGCAAACATTGAATCAGTTTTGTCTTATTGAACCCTTACCGTCAGATATACTAGACTCCTGGAACATGGTTTCAAAAGCTTGATGGATTTCTGCAAAGGATGGTCTGTCCACTGGATTCCACTGCCAACCTAAATACAAGGTACAACATACATTGAACGCTTCTGCACCAATAATATTTATATAAAATTTATATATTTACATCAACATAATCAGTGCTCTAAGGCCTGCAATATATTTCCACCAGTAACTCTTTTTTAGACTACTCCAACATACATTTTTGTGGTTTAAAACACTTCTGGAAAAGTTACATTTTTTTTTAGGTCATCCATTAAAAACAATGGAATGCAATTTCCCCCGTTTATTTATTTTTTTCTATGATTTGTGATGCCAGTTTCACTTCTGGAGTCAGAAATCAACGTTTTCCGCTATCCTAAAAAGAAGAATAGAAGATGCAATGCTGAGGTCTAAAAGAAGCAAGCCGATTCAGTAATAAGCTAGTAAAAGCTAGGAAGTTCATCCAATAGACTTATAGAAGCAGAAACTTGTCAAAAACTAAAATCTTGAATTAAACACTGCCATACATTAAAAAAAAAAAAAACAATTTTATTGACTTTGGCATTGCCGTGACATAGCCAATCTAATGACAAAGCTCTATACTGAGGGGTATTATAAATTGTAGTTATACTCTATCCCCACTGTTTGGTTAAGAATACAAGAAATTGAGACAGTAGGGAGCTATGTGCAGATGTATTTAGATGGCTATTTGGGCATTGTGGGAATGGGCAGTAACACCTACATGCTCTCATGAGTTCATAGACTTTTTCTGGGCAACCTTCCGGCCGTTCCATGCGATAATCTTTCTCAAGCAGCTCATAGACTTGTGACAGATCAATGCCAGGATATGGAGACATGCCGTAGGTGGCGATTTCCCAAAGGAGAACACCAAATGCTAATGAAAAGAAATTGCATTAATCAGCTGTGTAAAATAGAATCATTAGATACCGAAAGGCACACTTTAATAAAAAAAAAACAAAAAAAAAAACAAAAACAAAAACAAAACAATAATTCCACATGTATTATCAATAGATCAACTTTATGGAAAAGTATAGTATGAACTTGGTGAAAACTCTTACTAAGACACAGGACTTTGTGTATGTTCCAGGGAACAGAACACGGTGCATTTAATAGCTCTGCTAGACATTTGGCCCACTGTATGTACACCTTAACCCGCACTGACAAAATGCCCAGGGTGCATTTACTAAGGAAAGTGCTGGCCTTTACATACATACCAGGTAAGTCAAAGAACTCAATGGTCTGGACCCAATGGTATAAACCATATGTTATCCTGCAAGCAGCTGGACTTATCCAGTAGGTCTGACACTGAATGAAACTTTATTGCTATCCCTTTTATAGAATTAATGGAGATCTATTTATTCAACACTGCTTTACTTAGTGACACATGACCTACCCTGTCCTGCATTTATTAATTGGAAATGAATCCTTTTAACTCTGTTAAAGGCTTCATATTGTCCTAGTAGTTGCATTTAGCCAAATAAACACAAAAAGGTCCAAAAAGTGAAGTTTTGTACAGAGTAGAAAAATAGTGAACATGCACCGTTTACATTAGCTCTGTTGCTCCTCCCTACACATATTCCCTTGTTTGCTTGTATGCGCCTAGCAGTCAACTCTGCTATTCACAAGGCAACCTCTGTCATGAACCCCTCACCAAGACTGCCCGTTCTCATCTTAATCCTTTCACTCTTGCTGCCCCTTATCTTTGAAATTCTATACCCCTCTACCTCCGCCAAGAGCAACCCATCAATATCTTCAAATCTAAATTAAAATCTTACCTCTTGGAGCACTAGCACTGGTTTCATGTCTATATTAATATTTATGCAATTACATATTCAAAATTTATATTTTTAAAAAATTTATTTTCTTATTCAATTTTCACCTATAACCAAATGAACTAACACTTTATGCTACTACACTTGTTACCCTCCTATCTGTTTATGTAAGTCTTCCTCCTACTTAGATTGCCAGCTCTATGGGGCAGGGACCTCCATCCTCTTGTTTCAATCATGAATTGGCACTTAGAGTGATGTATATACATGATTATATGCTTGTAATTTACTTTACTTGTTCTTTGTTACCCTTTTTACCCTTATCTGTATTATTGGATTGTACAGCACTGCGTAACCTTGTGGCGCTTTATAAATAAAAACATACATACAAAATATACATACATTTACCAAGATGTGCAAATTTCAATAATTTAAATTGCTCTTGGTAATAAACAGAAAAAGCAACAAAAGAAGCTCTTACCCCACACATCAGACTTGATGGAGAACTTATTATAAGCCAGACTTTCTGGAGCAGTCCACTTGATAGGAAATTTGGCGCCTGCATGGGCAGTGTATGTGTCCCCAGTCATTAAACGGCTTAGACCAAAATCAGCCACTTTCACCAAGTGGTTTTCCCCTACGAGGCAATTCCTTGCTGCAAGGTCCCTGTGTAGAGAAATATAATGTCAGATGTTGCATAATCCATCCCAAATGAAACAACAGGCTTGAAAGTAAAAATAATACAGTGTTGGTGTCATCTAACAGACTGTGACTTACACTGGAAGGTTTAGCCCAGATAGGGACAGTATCTATACCAGAAGGGAGACTTAAGTTGGGACTGGTCCGCTAGGACACGAGGAATTTTTATTTTATATTTAAATATTTATTTTAGTTTAAGTGGATGAGACTGTAAAGACCCAAGACTAATCACAAAATACAAAGCTGTATTAGGATATCCAATGCAAAATTATTCTCTAAGAATATATAGAGAAATGTAGCTTTGTCATCAATTAATTCTCTCTTCTTCGGCTTCTCACCATAAAATTCTCTTTTCTTCACCTCCCCCCATAGAATTCTCTCTCCTTTACCTGCCCCCAACCCCCCCAGATTTCTCTCTCCCACTTCTTCTCACTGTAGAATTCTCCCTCTCTTGCTTCTCACCATACAATTCTTTCTCCTTTGAATTCTCTCTTTTTTGCCTTCTAACCATAGACCTAACTATTGCATAATGACCCCAACTCATTATGTGCATAAACGCTCTTTGAGTTTCTATTTAAAAACTTCCACAAGCACGAACCAAGTATTTCTCCTTTTTGAAGATACACAACAACTATCTACATAACTATACTTTATTTTGTTGATGACAATACTGAATTGTGCATTTGGTTTTCCATGCCTTATATATATTATTTTACATTCAAATTTTAATTTTCTCTATTAAAAGGCCATGCTCTTGCCTTGACCCACGGCCTATACCCTAAAGGACCACATTTTATTTATTTTTAACACTAGGTGGTGATGTTCTTTTGATGCCTAAGGAAAATTCTCCGGCAACAGCAAGCATTAGGGTGGCTCGTACACGTACAGAAGCATTTACAGAGATAAAAAAAAATGTTTTGGGTGCACAATCTGTGACCTAAAATTTTATACGGAATAAATTGGACTGAACTCCTTACGAACCTGCTGACACAAACACACTGAACATAAATTAACATTCTCACCGCACCAGCCGAAAAAAGTAAGTAAATATTAAACATGCTCATAAAAGCGCTGCTCTTTTGATCCTACATAATATCATTTCCACTGCACACAAAATAAGCCTGGTTTCTATGGCATCAGAAAACAGACATTTTTCTCTAACATGTCCTGATGATTAGCTAGAGCGCGCGTGCACACAGAGACATAGGGAAGAAAAGGTTGCCTTTCAGAGCACCTAGCAGGGTGAATGTGGTCTCCGAAGAACCACAGTCTCTCATTACATTGCTAGGAGACGCTATACTCTGGCAGGGAATGTAAAAAAGAGGAGTTAATTGGTGTCCAGTTAAAAGGTCACTGTGTTTGAGTGCTCCACCACAGAGATGTTTAAGGTGGAGATACCATTGTTTCAGATAATGCAGATTTCAGATATGAAAAAGTACAGGACTGGTGAGACAAAGTAGAAATGACAAGCAATTCTCAGCTCATAACAAGGACCTGGTGAAATACCAATGTGTTTGAAGAGAAACTAATTTGCTTTCTCCCGTGAAATGAATTACATAAACAAGCAGTTATACACTTAAACCTGATTCACCTTGCGCATCACAGCAGGTGGTCTACGATTCACCTTGCGCAGCACAGCAGGTGGTCTGTATAAACTGGCAAGTTTAAAGATAAAATGGTCACTCTGTAGATGTAGGTAGGAACTTCACTAGACTAAACAAAGCAGACACATTAAAGGTTCAGCTATGTAACATTAGCATTTGACTTATGTACTAATCAAAAGAGGCTCCTGGCCTTATGGGTCCCCCTGATTCACTATATGGATAAGATTTGATAGTTAATCTATTTAAAAACAAAAAGACTTTTTTTTTTTTTTTTTTTAAAAAGGGACACTTACCGTATTAGAAACCCCATAATTCCAAAAATGAAAGGGCATGTTACAAGTAGTAATACAAGTGAAATGCCACAAAGAAGGGTGCCCAACCTGGCCCACACATGGCATCAGCTGCTGAAGAAATATTATCTTAATTTTACTTCTAAAAGACTGTAATATAGTCATCTGTTCATTATACACACATGATGATTTATTCATTTATTTGATGAAAAGCGATGACAAGACAAATCAGTTTAATAGTTGGTGCATGGTTGATTGCTTCTGATCTATGAAAACTCAAACACAATAGATTTGTGTACAAATGATTGCATGAAAAGCACACTAAAGGCTCAGAAAGAAAGTCTCTCTGTAGGGTAGCATAATTTAGAATATTTATAGTATTTTAACTAATCTATCTCTTGATATCAGTCTTTATATGTCAGTAATGGGCAAGCACATAGAATACATTTTGTAATTTAATCCCTCCCCCTGCCTATGCCCAGGGCACTGCTCACTTCTCAGCATGTTCCACCAAATTCTCCTCCCCTCAGTAAGCAATAATGAAGTTACAATTCATAGCTTGGAATTCTATATTACTTTTGCTTTCTGAAATTTCCTCGCAGTGTTTCCTCCTTGCTAAAAAGTAAACTTTCAGTATAATGCACATAAAAACGATGGTTCAGTCCTCCTTTAAACAACCTATCTGGAACGAATAGATATGTGTATGGCCAACAAGAGATTCAGCTTCTATGACATAACACACCTACAGCCACACCACCCTAAAAGCGCCCGATCTCGTCTGATCTCGGAAGCTAAGCAGGGTCGGGCCTGGTCAGTACTCAGTACAGTATAACAGCAGTCTCCAGGCCATATTTTATGATGTTTGTTTTCAAATTTACAGCATCCCAAAAGAGTTTTTTCTAATGTTTTTTTAAAGAAATTTTCTCTTTAACGCTTGTCTGTGTCCCTTGTCTTTTAGTTGCCTTCAGGAAGTAGTGCAAAGCAGCATAAAGACAATACAAATTTCCAAAACTTGGGAAAACATCAGCTACCATATATCCTGTTTCCTCCTCCTGGGGGAAAGGAATTTTCCAACGCATGTATCACTTCCTGTCCATAAAAAAAACAAAAACTTTTTTTCCCCCCATTGCTAAAGTGCAACAAAAAAACATTACGTTTGCTAAAAATTTACAGTGAAGTTCACAACAGTCAAAGCACCGTGGGTTATGGCATTCTCCCTACCTAATTGTACATGCCTTTCTCTGAATGTTAGGAAAAGCTCTTGAATGCACAAAAGGCTTATTAATGTAACTGTCATTCTAAACAGCACCTTCTGGCAGGTTAAAAAAAAAAACTAATCAAAATTCTGCATTTTCTTTTTCACTGTGCCCATTGCCATCTTACTCTGCATAGGCAACAAGTGCAATAGACTTGTATTAGAACTTCCACGGTGCCGGTAAAGATGCCCCTTATAGACCAGCAGTAACAATGCGACTGTTCAGGGACACACTCACCGTTATGATAGATTGACAGGGCTGGTGAGTATCTCTGGCAGGGGGAGAATCAACGCAGGTAACAGCAATTTCCAAGCCAGAGCTGACATTTAGCAATTACTTAAAAGGGAGACAGCAGTTTTCTAGACCTCTGACACGCGAAATGCCACTGTGTCAGGTGCGCAGCTGGCTTTGCCTGCACTTTTTTTTTTATCCTTTATGTAAAAGTTGCTTTTTATTGTTAATATGAATACTCCTGCTCTGTAAGTACAGACCTGCTGTTTGTCACCTCCTATGTATGTCACGTTTTAATATTGTTCGGGTAAAAAGTAAAAATAAAAAAATAAAAACACAAGGCTGCACTAATCTGACGAACGGTTTCAGCACTTCAGAGCATGACAAGAAGTATTTACCAGACTTTGATTTTGGGATAATCAGCAATGAAAAGTGTAATTATATTGCTTAAAATGCACAACTGATGCTGCAATCTTAAAATCATCTCTAATGCATTTGTTCCAATACTACAGCAAAAAGAAGCAGGGTCCTATTAATCCAATGGTTTCACATTAATCACACAATTAACAACCTGCCAAATAATACATCTAATACAAAAGGGATACTAATGACCTGCATAATCTGCCCGTGCACTCATTTCAGCATTATTTAAAAACCTGCTGTGAAAGATTTATATAGGATCAGAATAATAACTATATTTATTATAACTATTATTATAACTAGTTATATTATAACTCTAAGAATCTGGTGCTGATTTTCAGTAGTGATAGGAAACTAATCATCTGAAGATGATCTGGGTTGCAGAATATAATCTCAGGGGGTTTATTCTCTAAAGTCCGAATTTGACTGTCGAATTCTCAAACAGCAGATTCCCATAGCAAATCCGCAACAGTTTTCCCATTGTAAAGTTGCGACTGCGACAATAATTCCATAGTAAAGAAAAGACTGAGACAATATTCTCATTATAAAGATGGGATTGTGACAGTAGCAGTCTATTGTGACTGTCTATAGCTGGCGAATTGACACCTTTACGCAACAATTTGGACTTTAGAGAATAACCCCCTCAGTCTTCTTTAATGTGACTGGCTGATGCTGAAGATTGGTTCCAACCCCTGTCCACATAATAAACAAACAGACCATTTCTTACTTTATTTTGGGGCTATAACCTCTGACCAGATATATACAATGAAAACAATAAAAGCTAAGCACAAGGATGATGGCATTGCAGAATGACTGGAATTTTTCCTATTGTGTATGTCAGAAATCAGAGCCCTGCCGGATGATTGTCAGAGTTTGCCATACTGCTTGACTGCTAGTTACTCTTTTTACCAAGTTACTTGTAACTTCATCATTTATGCCCTATCTGTGAACTTCTCAACAAATAACTGGTTTACTGACATGTAATCACTTAGCCATCAGTCATTTCTAAAAAGCATTGCCTGGCAAAATGAGCAGATATAACTAGTTTCCTTGGGAATAAGGCAATGAAGTAGAAAGTGCATGTACAAACGACAATAAAGAAAGCAGTCAGGTTCTCTGAATTGTAATCTGCTGAATATCTCCTTCTGAAAAGAAGGCTACAATACATAAAATAAATAACACCCGAAACCATATTTCATGCAGTGTTAAAACAAACCTGACAGAGCTAAACTGCTAATCTCTCTAGGGTTGAATCCCCAATACCCTTCCCTATTCCATCTGTATTATACACTTCTTGCATCTAATGAAAGAAGCAAACCTTACACAGGCCCAAAAAACTGCAACACTCCTGAAGAACAGGAAGAGCAAAGCTCTTTACATTCTGCATTTCAATTGGCAGGAGGAGCCTTATATGTCTTCCTCATGCCAATGGAAACAGAGAATGTTAAAGGGCTTTCCACTTCCTGTGCCTTGGAAGAACTACAGACTTCTGGGCTCACTAAAAGAGGCATGCTACTTTTCAGCAGATTAAAGAGCTTTTTTGAATGATACAATAGAGCCACTACTTGGGAACATAGAAGGAACACAGCATACAATGCAAGAATTAATCTATGGATTCATTTAAATTAAATATTTATATCAGTACTATCCATTTAAGTGCAACAAACCCTTGCATATGGCTGTTGTCAAAACTGTAGGTGCAATAAAAAATTGTTTTTTCCATTAACATTTTTGTCAGTTTGAATCTAAATTAAATTGAGCTGTGAGTAAGAATTTTATTAGGTGTGCACACTATAAAGCGCTCTGACCTGTGGATGAAATTTTTCTTCTCCAGATATTCCATGGCAGAAGAGATCTGAGTTGCCATATGAAGCAGCACAACAGCTGTCACTTCTTGTCGGTTGCAGTCGCGCATATAATCCAGCAGGTTCCCGTAAGTCATGAACTCTGTGATGATGTAAAATGGTGGCTCCCGTGTGCACACACCTACGAGACCAACAACAGAGCATCAAAATGGATTTGTAAAAAACATAAAGATCTAAAACACATATGTTCCACCTGGTCAGGTTGAACTGTCAAATGATTTGATGTGAGATTCTGCAGCAAATTAGTAATGGGTAAAAACTATCCTTATACTTTACAGGCATATTATCTTTACACTAGCTTTCCTTAACTGAGCAATAGTGTAGCTCGTCTCAAGCACTGGCTAAAGCCTCTGGAACAGGAAGGGAGTAGATTTTTAGGTTTTGGTAAAGCCACTGGAATAGGAAGGGAGTGAATTTTTAGGTTTGGGTAAAGCCACTGGAACAGGAAGGGGTGGATTTTTAGGTTTGGGTAAAGCCACTAGAACAGGAAGGGGGTGGATTTTTAGATTTGGGTAAAGAGGGTTGCAATCTCAGTGCCATTGCTTGTGTTTGTATTGGTTGAAGGAAATGTATCAAATTTCAACATGTGCACATGGATGGCAGAATTGCATAATATTTTCCAGTCCGTGGCCCATAAAACAGCAGCACAAGACACTAGGGGGCTTAACCCCCATGGGTTATAAACTCTTTTTTGCCGTTGTGTGAGAGAAAAACATATTTTAGCATTGCCTGTGAAAAGTGAAATGACCAGACACTTACCCAGCAATTGCACCAAATTTGGGTGTTTAACTTCTTTCATTACAGCGGCCTCTTTTAGGAACTCTTCTACCTCCATTGTGTCTTCCTAAAGAAAGGGAAGGAAAGTGAGTATGCCACTAAAGGTTCACTGTCCCCAAGCTATGAGAGTTTCCTGGAAAGCTAATGACTTTGCCTTTTATGGAAAAGTCCAACCTTATGGGGGGGAGGAGGAGAGCAATAGCTGACCTTAAAAAATATTCTGGTGGAAGCTTCAGAATACTTGTCCAGTTCTATAGCTTTAAAAACAATATAAACTCCTCTTACATGCTATGATATGGTTCAAGGGGAGGGAATGTCTTCCACAGCACAGAAGGATCTGGCCTGTTTGACAGGAATCAGTAACGCATTTTTACAAAGGTGTTCCTGCATATGAGTTTACTGTAGAGAGTGGAGATATACTCTAAATACTATCCTGTTGTCAACAAAGCCAAGTTCTATTTTCATACTGGAACAACTCTCAAAATGGATCCTATATTACAACTGTAATCGCGCTTGACTAATAGGAGGCAGCTCACTTGCATCTGGGATTGGGGGGGGGGGGCTTTTGTCTTTTTTAATCAGCTGTGAGCAAACTGCACATGCTATTCTTTGTGGGCGTCAAAAAGTGTGAATTGGAAGCTTTTAATTAAAGGCTACATCAAAGGTATGTTTTGACTAAAATGACACATTTTTTGCAGTATTTGTATAGAGACTGAATTAAACACAGGGATAATTGAACGCTAAGATTTATGTTCTCCATAGTCATTTTATGCGATACTACAGTGTTTCTTTCAAGAAAACAGTCTCATCTTCATGTTAATGAATGAAACAGCTGCTTAAATATTAACTTGTTTTCAGGCACTACTTAAATCACAACAAACCTAAAACACAATGCAGTAAGTTGTCTTCCAAGCAGGTCCATTTAACTTCCTAAAATTGCAGTGATAATATGTAAGATTGTCTCTTCCACACGCTGCAGTGCTGCTGATAGAATGACTCACAGCCTGCAGTAGAGCTGTACTAGGAAAGCGAGGACGGTCATCGTCAATGCACCTTACTAACAATGTGCATTCTCTGTGTAATCGGAGGAGGAATATGTTACATTTCTTTTGGAACCCTATCATTGTTAAACTTAAGCCACTAGGTGGCAATATGGCAAAGGACTGTTTTACTCACAGCTGAAACTGGACTGGCAAGAAGAAACAAGGAGAGTTGTTGGAAATGAACTATTACTACCATACATACGCCCCTCTGGATGCTGGGAATTGTAGATAAAAGCAGAAGAGCTGTGAGTTGACCTGCTGTTTAAAGTTACTTACGTGCAATTAGAACTTGTATAAGAGACATATAAACTTAAAGGAGAATTAAATGTTTGTCCAAGAGTGATTCTAAAGGGGAGAGGGGAAATACGGTATTCAATACTCCAGCTCTGTCAGCTATGGCCCCATCTCTTCTGCTCTTTACAAGCACCAAGTTCATCCTCACTTCCTGTTTGAGTGTTTTGGCAAACTAAGCAAGTGCAATAGCAGTTCTCTGATAAAACTGCTACTGCGCTTACTCTATTCGCCAAAAAAAAAACCCCCACAGAAACAGGAAGTGAAGAGGATTACAGTGCTTGTCAGGAGCAGAAAAGATAGGCAAGGTTTACAGAGCAGGAGACAGCGCTGGAGTATAAAATCCCTACCATATTTCCCCCCTCCCCTAGACCTAAAAAACATTTAGTTCTCATTTAAATGTCTTCTTACTGTGCAAATGTACTTTTGTTTATAAAGGTTTAGCATTCAGTTTTAACTCATCACAAGGGGTGCAGTGTTTACCTTCAGAGTTTTAACAGCCACGGTTAAGTTGTATTTCTTCCACACGCCTTCGTACACCTCTCCATACTGTCCGCCCCCAAGTTTATGTTTCATGGTGATGTCCGTCCTCTCAATCTCCCATTTGTCATAGTTGGGAGACACTCCGTAGATAGTGGGTTTATTGCGCTTGGGAGCTGGGTAGTGTAAGGTGGTGATTAGTCCATCAGATACGGTGGAATGATGGTGGACCAACTCAGCAAGGGTGTTAAATCGGCTGTCCGAAGATACATAAAGCTAAGGGGAGAAACATGCAGGTGTCAAAACACAAAAGCATTTTATATCAGTGTACCTTGAAGATTTAAACAACAGGAAGGTCGCTCAGTCCCCTTAAATGAATGTAGAAATCACAGGTGCCTGGGAGCAGAAGGCCCAATGTCAAGCTTAAACAAACAAAGGAGGTGGCTCCGGCACTCCAATAGATATAAAAGCATCCAATTTTATTGAAAAACGATTAAAATCCAAGCATCCAGTAAAAACAAACAGTGAGCACCCTTGAAAATTTCTCTTGGAAAAAATTGAAGATTTCTTAAAAAACAAAACAAAATGAAAACCACTTATGCCTATTATCATACAAAGGGAAGAAACTAGTAAGCACTGCAATGGAATAGGAATATTACCCTTGAATAAATATTCCCTTTAATTATATTGTACAATTGTAGCAGGAGTACGAGTTATATAATAAAAGGTAATAAACTGTTTACATGTGCAATCATACATGCATTTTTTTGGACTTTCAAAAAGAATATGGCACAGTCTACTGATCCACATTAAAAAAAAAGGCTCTGGACCAATTTAGCAGAACTAATCAATATGTTCAACATCCAATATGTAAATACATAGAGAAAACGGTAGGGCTAAACAAGCCCCCAGAGGCAGCCATTTTACCAGTCACTGACATCATAATTCAATGAAGCTTAATTGCTATCTGGGATGGCTTTATCAATCATTTTCTTTAATTTCATATAAATTGAGTTTCCTCAAGCGTTTCTGTAAGCTCTAGTTGTTAATACAGTTGTCTCTTAACGTCTTATCGGTGGGCATGAACCCATTTCGTACAATTGTTTAAATGTCAGCTATATTGTCGGGATTCCATTAAAAAAAATATGCAATGCAAGCCACAAGCCATTATTTTCCAGCAGACCTCTGGAGCTGAGAAACCCAACGAGAATAATAAAGCTTTGTCTAATTAGTGAAATGACACTGCAATTTTAAGTCTTCCATATATTTTCTCTTATAGTGCACTTGATCTGTCATGGTTATCAAGAACGTACAAATAAAAACAATATCTGCAATACACTACCCACAATTCCATGCTGCACAATGATAAAAGGGTAACTGTGTGTGACCTGCATTCAGTGTACACAAAATATAGTTAAATGGAGGTACAATGTGATGTCTGTTAAACGCATGACTTTGCTCTTCTGTAGGGTTCAGAATCTTGCAAATTCAAGTGGGAATTACTTTTTTGGTGCAACTCATCCTTTTAACAAGATCTGGAATTTCCTACGAGTTACAATCGGAATCAGTAAGCTTGTAACATGTTTGATACAGGGAAAAATCATACTGCTAAAAGAAAACATACTTCTGGCCACGGTCTGGCTAATGTAAGTTTGGAGGGTGCCCTGATATGAATTGATAATAACCTATAAGGAACCATAAAGGTGGGGGTAATCCTAGAGGCAACATTTCCATTTTAAAGTGCACCTGTCACCTCAAAACTAATACTAAATGAGGTTGTAATAATGAAATAAACAGTTTTGTAAATATATATGTTTTTAAAAAAACTGTACCTTTATACAGCGTTTCTCTTTGTCATCTTCTATATGATATCATCTATAATGTCAATCATCATTTAGCCCCGCTTACCCGACTCATTCAGCCTCGCTCACTCGACAGTCAGGCTGACAGGGAAGATGACAGAGAGAAACGCTGTATAAAGGTACATTTTTTAATACATATATATTTACAAAATGTTTATTCCATTAGTACAACCTAAATTAGCATTAGTGTTTTGAGGTGACAGGTGCACTTTAAAGGAGACCTAAAGTGAAGAAGAAGAAAAAAAAACAACAGTTAAAATACTTGCCTTATGAGCTGTGTTATAATTAGCCGGCTCCCAATGCTTCCCCTGGCGCCTCCTGCACAGCTCGCTGGCTGACTGAGAAGCCAGCACACAGCTCCTTCTTCCTGCTTCACCAGCCTCTTCCATCATCACGCTCATTGCAGGGAGCGTTCTCATTGGCCCCCACAATGAATGTGATGCTATTTAAGCCCTGTAACACCTTTACAGGGTCGGAGGAGCTGTGGCATTGGCTGCCAGTCAGCCAGCGCTGTGAGAAGCATCGGGGGTATCATCACGAGCTGGTTAATTACAGCACAGCTCATGCTGTAACTGTAATCAACCGACTCAGTATAAGGTAACTATTGTAGCTGTTTTTTTTCCCTTTAGTTCTCCTTTAATCATACATTCATTATATAGTCTATATTTATATTAATTTTCAGTGTTTCTTGTGTCACTATTAAAATAGTTACTTATTCCTTCCTGCTGTAACTCATACTAAAGCACTGTTACATTGTTTATTTCTAAAGCAATTTTTTCTTTTTTTTCCTTTCTCCCCATTCAGTAAAATTAGTAGGATTTTGTCATCAAATGAACGTTTTTCCTTTGAAAATACAATTTTACCAAAGTCATTTTAGACATTTGACTTTTTTTTGCACTAACTGAGATTTTGTAATTTATGCCAAAACCAAACATTTTCCTGCAATTACCTATTGGATTATTGTTTATCTCTAATTCCTCTTTATAAGGAAATCTTTGGCAAGGGGTAGAGAGCTAAAGCTACAAATAAAATATTGTTACAACTGCTGCAACCTACAGTCATGGCCAAAAGTTTTGAGAATGACACAAATATCATATTTTCACATGATCTGCTGCCCTCTGGTTTTTATGTGCGTTTGTCAGATGTTTTTATCACATACAGAAATACAATTGTAATCATATTATGAGTAACAAAAGCTTTTATTGACAGTTAGAATGAGTTAATAAGTCAATATTTGCAGTGTTGACCCTTCTTCTTCAGGACCTCTGCAATTCTCCCTGGCATGCTCTCAATCAACTTCTGGACCAAATCCTGACTGATAACAGTCCATTCTTGCACAATCAATGCTTGCATTTTGTCAGAATTTTTAGGTTTTTGTTTTTCCACCCATCTCTTGATGACTGACCACAAGTTCTCAGTGGGATTAAGATCTGGGGAGTTTCCAGCCCATGGACCGAAAATCTCTATGTTTTGTTCCCTGAGCCATTTAGTTATCACCTTTGCTTT